>JAEQBH010009379.1:0-114816 GCA_016808115.1 Tetrastigma voinierianum | reverse complement strand
ATAAGGATCTTTTTCTTCCCTTACTAATACATCACCTTTACCCATGATTACTTTAGCTAATGGATCTCAAACCATGGCTAAAGGAATCGGTCAAGTCCTCTTCCTTCCCTTTGCCGCCCACATCGCTATGTTCGCAGTTATCCTTTTAATCTAATTTCTCGATGGATTGACTTGTGACCTTAATTGTTTGATTACCTTTTCTGATGTCACATTACAAGACCAAAGTACGGGAATGACGATTAGCATAGGACGTGAGTTTTAAGGCCTTTTTAAATCTTAGCTCTTCATCTTACTTGCTTTCTCATGGATACTTCTATCTGTATTCCACGTCGCACGATCATTTGAATATTTCCAAGTTTTCGAAAATCGTTCCTTGTTTTTCTAGTTTGTCCTCAATTGAGTGCGAGTCATGTGAACTTAGGAAACATACTCGTGTCCCATTCCCCAGGCGCCTAGATCAACGGACAAAGTCTCATTTTGAGCTTGTCCACATTGATGTTTGGGGTCCTTTTCGGACTGAGTCTATCTTAGTGTTTCAGTACTTTGTTATTTTTATAGATGATTATTCGTTGTATATTATTTTAATGAAATTATTTGAGTTATTCACATTTCGAGTTTCATGTTGAAGTTGGAGGGAAACTCAATTTAATGCTTCAATTTGTATCCTGCGAGTGATAATCTTAAGGAATCTTTACGGACCATTCCTCCTTCTTTTGTCCTCACATGAGATTCTTCATCAATCCTCTTATGCTTATACTCCTCAACAGAATAGAGTGGTTGAGTGTAAGAACCGTCATTTGGTTGAAATTGCTTGCACTTTCCTTGTTGTTTGCCTTGGCTCCTTCTAAAGAGGCGTGGTTGGAATCCTATATTCTCAAGGCCTTTCAATGGTAGAGGAAGTGGAGAGCCCGAGAGAAGGTTGTTGTATGGGCTTGGAAGATACACCTGGAGGAGGAAGTTGCGTGAGTTTAGGTGGAAGGCGCGAGTGGGGTTTTTTACGTGAAAGTCCATGTACAAGGCTCTTTAGATGAGTGCCATACAACCCTTCCCTTGGCAGATGGTTTGGTGGTCTTGCGTTGACCAAAATGTTTCACTTGAGGAGATTGCTTAGGGAAGAATTTTGACTTTGGATAAGCGCTAGGAGAGTATTTCTCTTGTTAATAGATGTTTTCTTTGTCAAATTTAGAGTTAGTGGATCATCTTCTTCTCCATTGTAGCAAAACAAAGTGGCACAGGTCGTTTTCCCTTTTGAATTAATTGGATCATGTCGAATCGATGGGGATATGCTTTGGGTTGGAAAGGTCTTTTGTTGGAAGAAGAAGAAAGTTTGGCTGAGTGGTTCCTTCTTGCTTGTTTTGGGCTGATGTGGAAAGCTAGAAATAGAATTGTCTTCAAGGAATATGTTTGTCTGTAGAAACTAAAATGTTGTTTCTCTTTTTGCTTTGGTCGAGTTCTGGTGTCCATAGAGAATAGTCCTCATTATTAGATGAGATTTATTGATTGGGTGAGTTATGTAGAGTAGTTGAGGGGCCTGTTTTGTTTTGGGTTTTTGTTGGGTGAGTTTCTTCTTGCTTGTTCTTCTCTTGAGCAATTTAGCGCCCTCTCCTAACTCTACTTTTTACTTATCAAAAAAAAAAACAGCTCGTGTCTGCTCCATCATAAGGTTCTTCCAACATTTTGGGATCTCTTCATTTGCTTGTTGTTCGATCATATGCCATTATCACGTACACAGTCAATCCACCATTCCATCATTTTAAGACCAACCTCTTTTGCCTCCCTTTGCGTGTTTCGGATGCCCGACATCACATCGTGTCTGGCCAGATAAACTTTGTGTAGATGCAGTATATTTTCTTAGTTATTCCCACCTCCGGTTACTCGTTGCTACTCTCACGTCTGGCAGCCGATCTTAGTTTTGATTGATGTCACCTTATTTGAACATTCTTCATCTTCTCTACCCCATCCTCGATCTCGAAGTCATATCTATCTCTCATCTTTCCCATTCGGCTTTACCATCTTGGTCCTCAACTACCAGCTCAGTAAATTCACGGTTTTATACTCTTTTTGCGTGTCGAAGCGCCGGGCCTTTAGGTACGACTCATCTCTTTGTTGCGCCTTTCTCATTGACTCTTGCTCTTGCCGTCTCTTAGTGACCCACCCTGTTGCATTCTGAATGAGTATTGGCTCCCTTTAATGCCTTTGATTCTATTTACAATTTCCTGAATTATCATCGCTTATCTTCACCATATTATGCCTTTGTTTCCACCTTGTCTTTTGTTTACATTCTAAAATGGCACATAGGCTCTATCCATTCGGATTGAAGCAGACAATGTTGAAAATGGCTGCGTTGCATTCTAGTGGCACTTGGGATCTGGTTACCTTACCTACTAGCAAATCTCTTATTGGATGTTGTTGGGTGTATACAGTGAAAATCTCAGTCTTGAATGGTTGATCAGATCGTCTTAAGACTAGTTGAGTTGCAAGGGGTACTCATATATCTGGTTTTAGACTACTATGTTACTTTTCACATCAGTTTAGATTGTCTTTGTTCTTCTTCTCTATCTGGTTGCTATGCAATCTTGCTTATATCGATTCTGGATATCATGAATGCCTTTTTACATGATGATCTAGTAGAAGAGGTCTATATGAAGCAACCACCTACGTTTTGTGAAGAGAGAAGGAAGGAATCCTTTTCTTTTTATTGAATGAATGAAATACAACATAGGTCCTACCTATTTATATAGGTTAGGAAGGCATAAAGGAAAAATAAATAAGCACAAAGAAGGAAAATAATGTACAAGAAGGTAGGGAATAAATAAGAGGATATTACAGAATATCTATGATTTTCAACATTACTACTCGAGTTGAAGCGTAAGGTTATATACATGGCTTATTTGATGTGAACTAAATCGCGGACCTCGGAGGCTTAGTAAAATGTACCTTTAGTTGGTCGCTCGAGTTGAAACTAGTAATCATGCATCACGAGAGACGATCTTCTTTCGAATGGTATTGATCTACTTCAATATGTTTGGTTTTCTCGCGAAGACGGGTTGACAATGAAACCGCTTGGTATCATACCTGAGCGTCATTTGACCATCTTTCAAATCTTGAAACCGTGAAGAAATTTATTTGAACCATATAAGTTCCTGAGTTACTGAAGCCATAGCTCGACGGTCGGCTGCTTGGGCGATAACGCTACGTCATGTTTCTTACTTTTCCGGGGATATTGGTTTTCTCGATAAATGCCTGATATCCTCAGTGGCACTTTTGTCTGGCCAGAGCACGCGATCGCATCATAATATCGACAATTTAGATTATGACCTCCGTTTTTCATATATCACTCACGTCGGTGTTCACTTTGATACTCTTGAAGAATAATGTCGCGGCGTCGGTATCGCGCAGTGACTACGAGGCCCGGCTAACTTAAGTCTTTGTTTAGGGATTGAGATAACTCGGTCTAATTCTGGTGTGATCATGTCTTAGAGGAAGTATGTCTTGGATATATTGGGCCCGAGCCGCTGGGCGTAGGCTTTGTAGGCTGGCTCGCATGGATCAGTGTCGAGCTTGTACTTGGACAGAGGGAGCCTCTACGAGATCCAGGGAGATATCGACGATTAGTGGGAAGACTAAACTACCTCACTATCACTTGATTAGACATTTCTTTTCCTGTGAGTGTAGTTAGTCTTCCCACTCAGTGGATTGATATCTCACGGATCCGTGAAGGCTCCCGCGTCGGTCTGACTTGACATTGGATCCATGAGATATCTACGAGTTTCATCCAACATCGCCAATTCTCCCAATGTATCTGAAATACTTCCTCGAGGACATGACCCTTTGGAATTAGGCGAGCTATCTCAATCCCCAGCCTACTTGAGTTTTCCCAGTCTTTTGTTTGAAAGTGGCTGAAGATATGCTGTTTAAGTTTCCGAATACCATCATGATCACTACTTGTTATAACAATATATCGTCCACATAAACAATCAGATAGATGCACTGTTATGATGATGTATGATGATAGAAGACAGAGTGGTCTGATGTGCTTTGAGTCATACCGAACTCTTGTACCACAGAGCTAAAGCGGTCAAACCAAGCTCGAGGGAATGCTTTAGGCCATATAAGGAATGGCGTGCTTTGCATACTAAACGGACTCCCCTGAACAACCGTCGGTGGTTGCTCCATATATATCAGCGAGGTCGCTATGGAGAAAGATATTCTTGATGTCTAACTGATATAGGGACCAAGAGCTCATAACGGCCATATATAAGAGAAGACGAATGGAAGCCCGTCTTAAACATGAGAAAGTGTCATAGTAATCGGACCCGTATATGCGAGTATACCTGTAGCAGCCAAGCAGGCCTACTACGATCCACACGACCATCGGACCCGATCTTATGGTATAAACGGTAATGACCAACATGGGACTTGCCAGCAGTGAGGACTGGAGTCCCACGTACGATGGGTGCAAAGCAACCATTTCTTCATCCATTACTTGTTTCCAGCTCGGATGAGAGGGGCCTCATGCACAGTGTGAGGAATAGAAACATAAGACAAGTTGGAAATAAAAGCAGAATATGGTGAAGATAAACGATGATAAAATAGGATGAGGATTAAGAGAGGAACGAGTACATTTCCGAATGGTGATGGGAGGATCAGTGGGAGACGGCAAGATTGACGACGTGGAGAAAGATGCCATAGGAGATGAGTTATCAGGAGGCCTGGTGTCGGTACGTGGACGACGAGTATAAACCTGTAATGGATGAGGTGGAGTATCTGGGGACTCGGATGATAAGGTTGGAATGGGAAAGATGAGAGGTAGAGATAAGACCTCGGAATTTGGAAGCGGAGTGGGGTAGAAGAAAAGAACAATGTTAAAAAAATGTGACATCAGTAGAAATGAAGTATCAATGTGTATCAGGAGAATAACAACGATACCCTCGTTAAAGGCGGGAATAACCAAGGAAGATGCACTTCTTTGCCTTAGCAAAAAGTTTATCTTGGCCAGGAGGAAGTATGTGGACAAAACAAGTGCATCCGAAAACAAGGCGGAGTGAAACAAGGTTGATTAGGAAGAGAAGAGAATGAAAGAACTGATCACGGGATAGAAGAGGTCATGAGATTGATCAAATAGCAGGTGGTTAAGATAGTGTCCCCCCAAAAACGTTGAGGCACTGTATGGTGGAGGAGAAGAGTGCGAGTTGTCTCAACTAAGTGACGATTCTTATTTCGACCATACTTTTCCGCGAGTGTAAGCCACGAAGGCCCGATTAAGAATCATGAGAGGATAAAGTCGGAAAAAGTGATGTATTCCAGGCATTATCAACTGCGTAAGATGCGAATAGAAGTATGGAATTGATTGCAAATCTCAACAAAGAATTTTTGGAATACTAAAAATAACCCAGTTCGACTTTTCATTAAAAATAGCCAAGTATAATGGGAAAAATCATCAATAAATGTAACCATCAATAAACACAAAGTAGGCGTAGTTGGGATGGACCCCGAGCACGATTATTGGGCCAGGCTCGAAAATAGACTTGGTCGGGACTCTCACAAGTGCTTAGGAACGAAACAGTATGTTTCCCAGTGACACTACTCCTCCTAGTGAAGATAAATTTGGAAAGCGGGGGCTATCTTCCCAGAACTTGGAAATGTTTAGGCGGATGACGAGACGCGATGGGCCCGAAGAGTCATCTGTTGAAGTGCAGACGGTGGAAGATAGGGTCAAACTGAGATGATAAAAGCCTTGAGACTCATTTCCTATGCCAATCGTCCTCCCTGTACTCCGGTCTTGCAAGGTGACAGAAGAGTGAGAAAAGGTAATCGAATAATTAAGGTCATGTATTAATTTGCTGACATATATAATATTAAATGAAGAATCAGGAACATAGGGAACATAAGTGAGAGGTAAGATGGAGGACATGCGGACTGATGCCTTTGGCGTGATTTGAGTCCCATTAGCGAGTAATCATAGGTAGGTGAAGTGATAGTAAGGGAAGAAGAACTGCTTATTGCGAGACGGTCTGCTGGAATCCCGAAATCCTTGGGCTAAGATAGTGTGTAAGATAGGCGGGGCATTACGATTACGAGTGACAAAGCAATGGAAATTTGGTTGGCGGCATGGTGAGGCGAGAGAGCTCCTCATATTCCCCAGGCGTAGAGTCACTTCTGGATGGGCGGAGGTTGATCCTTGGCTGGGCGGAGGTGGATTCGGAAGACTAGGCTACATGAGCGGTCACGAGGGCGGACTGACCATGTAGCGTGTACTTTGGTCTCAGAGGTGATTCGGTCACATTACAATGGGTACAATAAGGTTCTTTGGCCTGCAGCCTGTGATCCTCCCAGCTACGGGAATCAGGTGAGGGTTGGATGGAGCGAGCATCGAGACTGTCTGGGAAGCCTCAGAGTGCCGGATCGGTCGCGGTGGATGAGCTTGATTGTAATGCTTTAGAAACAAGAAATATCATCAAGTCGGGATGGTGGAGCGGTGAGGATGCAGTCCCAAATCTTTGTCAGTTACGTACCAAGTTTAATAAGAGTAATGATCATAAAGATTTGATCAATGTTGGACAAATAGGTCTTGGAATCAATGACTTTGGGTAGGACAGATATGAGCTCATTTCAATGCAAACATTCGCAATGAAAAGATAATTCCATACTAAATTTGCTCACAGACTATCAACGGAAGAGATGACACGGTAGGCGTTGAACATCACATTAGTATATGGGAATTCTTAGCTGGGTCCAAGGGTGACAAGAGTATGATAGTCCCTAAGGTTGTTGAGTGTTTTGGGCTCGATGGACTGCTGGATAATATTACAAAGTAAAGCATCATGTTTCTTCCACTGAGGGCGTTTATCTGCAGTAACACTAGACTCCGTAGAGGTTAGATGGTCTTCAACACCATTTCTAGAAAACCATAATGTAGCGAATTAGTGAGATTGACTAGTTCCTTGGAGATTTGATTGCGGATGATTATCATGGGAGTTCTAGCGAAGCGAAGAAAAAGCTCGAAGCTTTTGACCAGTAATTGGAAAAAAATCAATAAAATCGGCCGGAAAACAAGAATACCACAGCTGCTTGAAGGTAAAGAGAGTGCGTAGGATGTTGGAACATGCGAAGAGCGAGACAAATCCGAAAGCGGTCGAGAAAAAGCGCCGGAGAGAACTAGGCCAAAACCGCGAGTTGGAGGCGGATGGAAGATCCGGGGCTACGAAGCTTTGTAGAGCGGGAGGCGAGGCGGTGGTGGTCGATGGCCGAATGGTCAGCCACGTGCCCTCATGCGCCACCCACATGTCGACGTGTGAGGGACAGCCGCCGGAGGAAGACACGCGCATGGCGGCGTGTGGTAGCTCGGTTGCTAGAGTTCTTGCCTCTGGTGGGTAGATCAGTTATCGACGAGTCGAATGGTGATGATATCTTCTTGGCAAAGTGCGTCATCGGAGATTCTTTGAAAAGAGTACCCGACGGTGATGAGGTTTGGTGTAGGCGAAGATTCCCGTCACTTTACTTGATGAAGGTGGAAGTAGAAAGGAGATCAACTATTAGATGGGTTGTCGAATTGAAGATGACCAAACCCTTAACCGAACCTTCCATGGCTACGATACCATGTGAAGAGGGAGAAGGAATGAATCCTTTTCTTTTTATTGAATGAGCAGAAATACCCAACTAGGTCCTACCTATTTATAGGTTAGGAAGCCTTTTGAAAAAAAGGAAAAATAAATAACGATATAAAAATAATGTAAAAGAAAGGTAGGTAATAAATCAGAGGATATTTTAAGATATCTATGTGATTCTCAACAGGTTTGTTGCTCGGGGAGTTTAGTTGGTATGCAAAAATTTTATGTCGCTCGTGCTGTAGTGCAGGCGGTTCTCTCGAGCTAGGTTTGACCGATTTAGTTATATAGTTTAGGAGTTTGGTATGATTCGGAGTACAACAGATCACTCAGTTTTCTATCATCATACGAGTTTAAGGTTACCCCATTCAATTATTCTCGATAACAATATCGCGGGCAATGATCAAGATGGTATTGGTGACTTGACATCTCTTGACCCTTTCAAGCCCAGAGGACTTGGGGAAACACAAGTATTTTATGGGGATTGAGATACCTTAATCTAAATTCGGCTTGGTTATGACTCAGAAAAAGTATGCCTTGGAAATATTGGAAGAGATGGGTATGCTAGATTGCACACCTATAGACACTCCTATGGATTTGAATGTCAAACTTGTATCAAGATAGGGGGTGCTTCTATGTGATCTAGGGAGATATCGAGGACTTGTGGGAAAATTGAACTATCTCACCATCACTAGACCAAACATTTCCTTTCCAGTGAGTGTTATTTGCTAGTTCTTACAGTCACCATGTGATAGCCACTGAGATGCTGTGATTCGTATCCTCCATTACATCAAAGGAACACTAGGTCAAGGGTGTTATGTAAACCGGTGGTCACACAGTTATTGGATATTGTGATGCAGGCGGGAGGTTCACCTGAGAGTAGACGCTCCCATACGGTATTGTGTATTTATTAGTGGAGACTGGTATCTTGGAAGGTAAGAATGAATGTGCGGCCCGGATCAAGTCTTGAAGCCTGATGCCGAGCTATGGCTTTGGCGACATGTGAAGGCTTATATGACTAAGACTTTTTCTTTGGAGTTAATGTTGGGAAGGATGAACAAATGAAGCTAATATGTGATAATAAAGTTGCTCTCTGCATCGCATCAGATCCGGTCTTTCATGAGAGGACCAAGTATATTGAAGTGGATTGTCTTCATTAGAGAAAGATCGCATCGGGATGCATGATTCTTAGTTTTTGTTAAGCTGGGTGTGTATGATGTGTTCACGAATCTCTTGGGGTCTTAGAATTAAGTGTAATTATACTTGAGCAGGTATGTATGACATATCTCTGCAGCGAGAGGCGATGTTGAATAGCGTGGAAGGAATGTCAATGGACCTTTCTCTCATAGTCCCTTCCATATTTGTATTATTTTCTTTGTATAGTTTTCTTTTCTTGTACATTCTTTCTTACTACATTTTTTGGTTATGCTCTCTCATATGTAGAGAAACTTCGGGCGGGTTGGAATTTAGTGATTTTGGATGAATGCATGCAACTATATAACACCTTATATTTCTCTATATTTGCTTCTTGAAGAAGTTTCCATAGTCAATTCTAAATTTTGGGATTTGATTATTCCTTCAGTAGGCGATTATTCACTTCTCATAGCTAATTATAGGAATTGATTATTGACAATTGATTCTTTCCTAAAATATATATTTTTTGATAAATGAAAAGAATAGCCATTCATTAAACAAAATATACGGGGGTACATGGAGGGCTGGCCGGAAGAGGAGAAGCAAAGAGGGAAGGGGCCAGGCAAGTCCCTAACAAAAGAGACACCTAGGCATAGTCATAGAATGTGTATAAAGAAGTAGTCTAATAGAAGGGGTGCACATTTGAGTGTATCTAGCTAGAGAGAACAAAGATCGTATAACATGAAGCTTTACCACGAGGAATAGAAAAGAGGTGCCCGAAGGCAGAGCTACATTTAACTCCCTTCAAAATAACTGGAAATGAGGAACAAAGTTTCCTTACTTTAGATTGATTTTGTATTTTTTCCCTAAATGGGAGGAATCATCTAGCTTTGGAGGATATCTACGGTCGTGGGGGCTGCCGACTCACTGGTGGGGAGAGATCGATTAGCCTTTTTAAATTGAGGGCGGTGGATGAGAATGTGTTGACCTCTGCTTCCTCAGCTCACGAAAGGGCACTTGCTTATCAGGTGAAACACTCTTTTTTTAATTTGGAGTAGTGAAAGTGAACCTTTCGTGGATCATGTTGAGGCGGAGGGGCCGGCTTTAGAGGGTGTGATGGTTCCATAGGATTTTCTTGCGCCTTGAGCCGGGGTCGCCTTCGAGGAGTTGAAATAGGCCTTGACGTTGAAACGGCACGACGATCCCTCTTTCCACAATATTTTATCTTTTAATTTAGGGATATGGAGCTTCTCCTTAGAACCACCCAATAAAGACTGAATTTGTCTCCCGGCTCTCGGACATTGAATGGCCCTAATGAGTTAGGATTACGAGGCTCCACCCACTTCATCCCGATGGAAGGGCCTAGTGGAACTTCGATTTTGGGCTTCTAGGATATGGCTCGAAGGGGGCTACCCGTAGTGCCTTTAGGCAAGCGGGTGAGCCAGCCCCCATCGACCATTCTATATTTAATACTGATGAGGGTTCTCCAGGTTGTCCTCTCTTATGTGAAACCTCGAGCCCACTTCCCCGACTCTATTGCTTAGTCAGGTTTCTTATACAGCTACCTTTCTCCTTGCCTCACATTCTTCCAATCTATCAAGTGAATTTTTCCTTTCTAGGGAGCCACCCCCGAAAATTTCTCAGTTTCTTCGGCATATTTTCACACTCTTTGGAGCTGAAGGGATGGGAGGTAGATGGGAAGATTTGATATGTCACTTCTTATGAGAGTAAGTGGCCTTTTGAAATGCATCTTTTCCGTAGGCGAACTCTTTTTTGAAATCTGCCCCGGCCCTTCCGGCTGCGAGGTGCGTAGTCTTATCCCCAGTGGGGAGACCTAAATAAGTATTGAGGGGCTGACTTTGCAACCTAGTTCATGAGCCAGAAGCGCTCGACATTCCTCCGCGACTCAACAGAAGAATGGCGGCTTTCGCAGGTTGCTTTTAGCGGACATGGCCCTGAGCGATAAAATCCAGTTCGGATACAGCATTTGCTCTTGAGGAGTCATTGCGGAAGACTAGGTATCATACGCCAAAGGGTTGGTGGGTGGTTGCACCAGATTTGTGCCACCTTCTTCCTTCCAAAGAAAAGCCTAGTAAGAAACCTCCAGAGGTTGCCTTGTCTATTAAAAGGGAGAGCACTTCCATGCCTAGGACAAACAAGTAGGGGGACAAAGGGTCTATGTGTGAAAATATGGAGCTTCTAAAGTAACTGTCGAGATTGCGGGTTGATGATAGTGAGAAAGAGAGGAATTTGTCGTGATGCACCATGATCAGGCTATCCACCTTTTACCCAGACCCCGTTTTGGAGAGCCCAGTGAAGTAGAAACTCCGAGTTGATTTGGTGTAGGCTTTTCTATGTCTAATTTGCAAGGATACCCTTCTCTTCCTTCCTCGACATTGAGTCTATGGCTTCATTAGCGATTAAAAGGCATCTAGTATTGCCTCCCTTCCAAAGGCATTTTAGGCTTTGTTACAGTCCAGCCCCATTATCTTTCAATCTTTAGCTAGGACTTTGGCCTTCTCTCGGCTTGTAAGTGCCTGACTTATGGGTGAGTCTTTGCCCCCCTTTCTTTGGGACTCTGGAGAGCAGTGAAGGTAGAATTAGGGCTTCTCACAGGCACGCGATTTCATAGAAGTCATTCCAAACTCCTCAAACCTCCCCTTCACAAGATCCCGAATGAATTGCGGAAGGCTCTGCAGAGCCGTCGCGCTGGGGCTTTCATCATTTTAGGTCTTTAAGATCCCTCAACTATTTTCCTCTTACGAGAAAGGACTCTTCTCTGCTTGTTGCTTCCACAGTCATTTAGACTACAAAAAGACAGGCCCTCTAGGTTGGATCTCCAATCTCCAAGATCAATGAGCAGGGTTTGGAATGCATTGACTATTTTTTGCTGCAAATTTTCCTCTTCCTTTACCCACACCCAGTTAAATCTCATTCTTGTAATCTCATTTCTCCTTCAATGAGAGTTTGCCATTTTGTGAAAGAATCTCATGTTTCTGTCCCCATCTTTAAGCCACACTTCTCTAGACTTCTGTCTCCACATAATCTCCTCCATTAAAGCCCACTTTTTCAAGTCCTCCACCTCTTCAACTTTTTTCCCCAGTTCATCTTAGGTTAAGGGGCGTTGAGGTCCCAAGGTATCCCAAAGCCACCTTACACAAGGCTTGAATCTTTCTCTCTCTTCACTCTCTAGAAAATTTCTTTATTCCAGTTTTTAGCTTGATTTCAAGGCTTTCAAATTTTTGCCACTGCAAAGCTACTAATTCCACTAAGCTCAAAAGCTTTTCCAAATGAGACCTTTGAAGCCCTCTCAGCAAACCCACGAGTTCTCAAATTTGAAAGGCATGAGACCTGCGATAGCACTTCCTTCTTTTGAAGTAAAGGTGGGTGGTGGTTAGAGAGGGGCCTTGGCAAGATGCTTTGAAGCATATTTCCAAAGTAGTTTTCCCACTCATCCGTGACTAGAAACCTGTCTAGCCTGGCCAATCTCTGGTTTCTCGGTCCTCCTGACCACGTAAAGACTCCTCCTTGGAGTGGGAGGTCTTTTAAAACTAGGTCATCCAGAACTTGAGAAAATCTTCTCATTGCCCTTTTCCATCGTCCTTCCCTGTTTCTTTCCCTTGAGTACCTTAGAACATTAAAGTCTCCCCCTAGGCACCAAGGGTCTTCCCACATCCCTCTGACGCCTCCTAGGTCCTCCTAAAGCTCTTCCCTAAGGTTACTCTTTGTTGGCCCGTAGATACCTGTGAACACCCAAATGAAGTTATCCTCACGGTTTTTGAATCTGTAGGACAAAGTGTGGCTACTTTCCTCCAAACCTATTAGCTGCACCACTCTCTTATCCCACAGGATAACCATCCCCCCTGAGGCACCCTCAGCACAAGAGGTAGCCTAATTAATAAACCTACTAGTAGCCAAGCTTCTAACAACCCCTTTGGAGCAATCTTTCCACTTTGTTTCTTGGATATAGACCACATCCGCACTATGAGTTCTTAGGAAAGATTCGATTAGCTTCCTTTTCGTGGCATCGTTTGCCACTACATTCAAGACATTATTAAGGCTTCATAGATCAACCTTAAAAACACCATACCCTTTTAAGCTAGACCACTCCTTTCACTACTTTTTTCTCTTGGATTGTCCATTTTAGCTTTTTAATTTCTCTCTCAAATTTTGAGGTGCCTTGGACCCCTTTGCCTTTTATCTGTTGCCTCTAGCATTGATCTTTATTCATTAGCTTCAAATCTCTCTTTGTATCCTTCTCTTGAGAAACCACAGAAAGTGTTAGGAACACTTTTAAGACAGCTTTCCTCCATGTCCCTTCCTCTTGAAGTCTTCCTCTTGAACATCTGATCGTGCAGAAAGACACCTCTTCTAACCCTTCTTGAAATACGAATTAGGAGGCAAAGAACCTCTCTACCATCTGGTAGAGCCATCGGAAGATTGATCCTTGACTCATGCACAGGGACTTTGCTAACATCTTCCTTAGAGCCCTTGACCAGAAGAGTCCTCGGATGGGAGGCTGGATCCAAAAGGAGGAGGAGAGAGGGCTCGTTGGACCCATGCACCTTTTAGGAGGAGAGCCTCTGAGCACATACAGCACCGCCGTCTTCATTTAAAAATGCCACGGGACTTGCTCTTTGGAGGGTCGCCCGTGGAGGGCTTTGGCTTGATGCTCTCCTTTTCACTTGTCAAGCTGAGGCAAGCCTAACAATTCCTCTTTTGTAACCAGTTGCACATGCTTGAAATCTGAGGAGGCGGGTGAAGAGAATATATGCAACTGGCCCGTCCCTTCTTGTTGTCTAAATTATACTGACCTTGGGTGAAACTGACCTAAGTGAGTTCGATATCATAGCTAAAGCTTGGGCTTTTTTCTAAAATCCACAAGCCCGTAGTTTCACGGGCTTTTCTTTTGTCGACACAATTGGGTTTCCAAACCTAGGTGGATCAGACTTTACTTGACTACTCCATTTGCAGTGCCTGATTTGAGGATATCACTTCCTCATTTGTAGGAGTAAGGAGTTGCACACTGCTAGAAAGATGGGTTCTTGCCTCCTTTCGCATCACATCATACGGCTTGGCTTTCCCCTCATCATTATGCTTTCCATGGTCCTGCCTCACACGCTGGGGTGCGCGTGGAAGCCACTCGTCTCTCCTCTACATTTTTTGTAGCTTCATTTACGCGCTCTCCTTGTGGAAAACTCACCTGCTATCCATGGAAGAATCTCCGACCAGACTTGAAGCTCGAGACTTCGCGATCTTGCAAGGATGTTTATAGTTGACGGCTTCTCCTTCCCTTCCCATCTCACTAAGATTTCTTGCCCAATTAGCCGTCCTTGGGTTGTTTCTTTATCGAGTGAGCGCAGACCACCACAGTTGTAAGCCTATCATTCTCAGATTTTTTGGGTCCACAGGTACACCTCTGATTCTCGACCAGGACTTCCTTCACCGATCTTTGCATTTTACGACTGTGGGTTCCCACCACTCCGGATGAAGGGTCCTTTAAACAAATGTACCGCCATTTTCCTAGCACCCACCATGCTTCCTCCTTTGGAGGTGAGTGCAAAAACAAGAGGTCCTCATTGAGGGGAGCTATCATACCATGCCCCTTTAATCTCCAAGCCACCCTGACCTAATCCTCAAACTCCTTCACAGACGGAAGAGGGTTTGCCTTGTCTTCTTCCCTACAGGCAAGATTTTAGAGACTCAGGGATCTTCGAGCGGCCGGTCGCTGCATCCTATCCATCTTGAGATTCGCACTTTACTGGCCGTTTTGTTATTTCCTGAGAAGGTTCCCTTTTAGGTAAAACCCCCTTGGAGTTATTTCCTCACTTGAGCCTTCTCTTTCGCGCCTTTTTCTCACCTTAGGATTTGAAACCAAACCCAGCCCACATAAGCTTCGGCACCATCTCACCACATTTGGGCCTCGTGGGAGAAGAGTTTGTGTCTCTTCCCATCCTCATCCGTTACAGAGCATAGCAAAAATCTCCCTGCATCATTTTTCTTGCTATCCAGTTCGAAAATTCTGCCATTCTCCTTCCAATCGAAAGATCACTTTGTTGTAGCAGTGTCTCTACCACATATTTCTATTCCCTTGAGAAGATTTCTGCCCCTCCTCGCCAAGCGTATCGAGAGGCTGAAGCCCACCTTCTGCAGCGGTAGGGCCCTCGACTTCCTCCCTTCTCCTTCCAATGAAACCTCAAAGGAATTGAAGTCAACGGAAAACCATGTTTTGCTCCCTGTTCAGTCTTTCCCATGCTTCATTTCCTAAAATATATTATTTACATAATTTCCCACACTCCCTCTCAAGCTGGTGAATATAGATCTTCCATTCTCAGCTTGCTAATATTTTTATGAAACACATTACTGCACAACCCTTTTGTTAGCATATCTACTAATTGATGTCCTGTAGGAACATATGTAGTACAAATTAACCCACTATATGACTTTTCTTTGATGAATTGTCTGTCTATCTCTATATGTTTGTTGGTCATGCTTTTGGGATTATAAAGCAATAACGATTGTTGATTTATTATCCGCGATAGAGAGGAAGTTTCATGAGCTTACTCCGTGACCTTCTGTCTTTGAATTATCTTGACCCATGACAGATTCCCATGCTCTTGTTGCTCATAATCTCAACTCTGCCCTCTTGCCAGTGGTGCTTTACCATTGCTTCTCTCCTCTAGAAACTAGATTTCCCCGAAGGTACAATAGCACATGGTGTTCCTTTTATCCATTGAACCTTACCAAATCTGCATCAGTGTATATTGCCAAAGCAATATCGATGTTTGTTATGCTGTGTGTGGTAACATTGCAATTTCTTTGTTTTGCTTTTTGCTTTAAAGCTCTTTCTTTTGGTTGGCTTTAGATCCTCTCTTGCCCTCGCCACAGCATCCTTACACCTTGAGTCCTTGTTCCTTTTTTTGGTTTTAATATATTTGTTTATCAATCAAAAAAAAAAAAATCTGATGTTTTCTTGAATAGTTCCCTATCTGGATGTGCTTTTAAGTAATAGAGGACTCGATAGGCTTCCTGTAGATGAATTTCTCTCGGATCATGCATGAATTGACTGATTACACACTAAATAGGCTATGTCTAGCCTAGTATGTGCAAGATAAATGAGTCTCCCAACAAACCATTGATACATTTTTCAGTCCACTTTCTTCTCTCTAAGTGCTTCACTCAATCTATGATTTTGTTCAATGGGAGTTGCAACTGGTTTACTAGCCATCATACCTGTTTCCCTGAGAAGATCAATAATATATTTCTATTGAGAAATGAAAATGCCTTGCTTGGATCAAGCCATCTCAATTCCAAGAAATGCTTGATTTCCCTCGTCTTTTCTTCAAACTCCTTGGCTAAACCTTTGCTTCAAGGTATTTTCTCTCTCATCATTTTCTTATATAATAATGTCATCCTTTGTACAATTAATGATGTGACTCCCCACAGAGTGAATGTTTATGAAAAGTGTATGATCTCACGACTCTTTGCCAACCATTAGCTATCATAACCTTGGCAAACCTTCCCGAACCAATCACGTAGGACTATTTTAACCCATATAGTGTCTTCTTTAACAGACAAACCTTGTTTCCATCACTCTCACTGAACTCTGGTGGAATACTCATGTAAATCTCTTCTTCTAACTCACCATGAAGAAAGGCATATTTTACATCGTATTGTTGCAATTCCCAATCAAAATTAATAGCCAAGGATAGTAAAATTCTTACTGTACTCATCTTTGCCACTGGAGCAAATGTTTCTTGAGAATCCACTCCATATGTCTGAGTATATCCTTTTGCAACCAGCCTTGTCTTGTATCGTTCTAAGGAGCCATCACCTTTAAATTTCACTATGAACACACTTACGGCCGTTGGTTCTTCTCGTAGGTAGATCAACCCGATTCGAGTTTCATTCTTTTGTAATGCATCAATTTCAACCTCCATAGTAAGTCTTCATTCTCTTTTTGATAATGCTTCAGACAATGAGTTAGGAATAGGAATAGTGCTTAAAGTTGAAATGAAGCTTTTATGATTCAAGGAAAATATCTCGAAAGACACAAAGTGGGAATTGATGGATATAGTGGCCTTTTTTTGCATTCACGGGTTCCTTTTCTCAAAGCTATAGGTAGATCATGATCAAAAATAGGAGTTGAGTTATGTTCAAGAATTGTTACCTCATTTCCAAGACTCGGTTCAATAGACTGTTCTTGCCTCGTTGTTGCCATGGGGACCCTTCTCCTTGCATACACCTTATCAAACCGAAATTGATCAAAGATTTGACTGTCTTCTTCCTTCTCTTCTACTGACTCTTGGTGTGATGTGGAATTGGACGAAATTATTAACAGAGTGGTTTCTTTTGATTTGAATGACTCAAATGAGGGGATTATTTCTAGTGGTGGTATGGCTGACTCCTCATCTTCAAGTATAGATAACTCCCCTTGAAGATAAGGAGTGGAGAAGTATGGCTTATTTTCAACAAAGGTAACATCAGCTGAGACATAAAGTTTCATAAATGGGTGGGTATTAACATTTATATCCCTTTTGAGTAGATGAGTACCCCCGCAGCGCGCCAGGCTCTAGGATCTAATTTTCCCTTATTATGATTGTGAATATGGACAAAGGATGTCTTCCAAAACTCGGCGCAGGTTGAAGGAAGAATCGAATGTTCGGATAGGGTGAGATAAGGTTTCTAGTGGACTTTTGCTAGCTCTGAAGATCTGTTTATGACATATGTTGATGTAGACATATGTTTGATGTGTCTGACCTCTCCACTAGTAAGATTTTAGTTCATTTGTTAAACAGTAAGGCTCAGTACACTCGAAGATGACGGTTTTCCTCTGCCACCCCCATTTTGTTGGGAGTGGTAATCTGAATGATTCATGTATGATTCCTTCCTTTTGAAATGCAGAGATAAAAATTTGATTAGGAAATAATCCACGAGCATTGTTTGAGCGGATTTTTGATTTTGTACCAAATTGATTTTGATCAATTGTACAAAAACAAAAAATATGACTCACATCATATTTATTTTTGAGAAATGATCGTCTAAGAAACTCTTGTACAATCATCAATAAATGTTACAAACCACCTGGATCTTGAGATATTTGGAATTGTGGATGGTCCCCAAATGTTGTGAATTAGAAAGAAAGGAGAAGAAGATATTTTATTACTAATAGGGAAGGATACATGAGTATGTTTTTCATACTCACAAATGTCACCAATGAAAGGTTGAATATCTAGTCCTTAGACAAGGTAGAAACATTAATTTTAATGTGGAAAAGGCACATGACCTAGGCGCTGTAGTGTAATAAATGACATGCTATTTGATGAAGAAAAATGCGTAGACAAAGTAGACTTAACTTATGCGGCTTGCTAGATGTACTTTCAGTAGAGTCATTGTGCTCTGAGCAGTCAATCTTCCCTCCCGAACCACGGTCCTAAAATTCACAGGGGCATCGATTATAACCGACAACTTAGATCTTGGGTAAGTTTTGTATTGAAACAAGATTAGTGGTAGTTGAGGGACATGAAGAACATTTTTAAGAACCAGATTTTAGGTAACTGGACATCTCTATACCAACCCTTTGTGGTAGTAGTTCCTTCGACAACAACGATTTTCCATATTTGCTTGGATAAGGTAAATGGGTTTTAAATTGATTTGATTCACGGGTCATATAGTCAATGGCACCAGAATCAAGGATCCAAGCATTCCTAAACTAATTACTCAAAGCATTTAATCCAAGAGAAATTAGAGTCTCACCTGAAAGAGTCAATAAACACATACCTAGAGTTGATGCTTGAGAACTTGAAGGTGGCTGAATATTCTGAAGTAAAGTTGGGCTGCGCACAACCTGTTCTCCTTCAACAGTTAAAGAGATGGAATCCAACATGATTGATGTTGATGAAACAACAGTAGACGATCAGAAATAAAAGGTAGTAGAGACCTGAAAAATCAACAATGAAGGTTGAGATTGCACCAGCGATGAAGCTGGAAAGGCGAAAAACCTTGCAGAAGTAGCTTGAAAAATGACTAAAAAATCTGGTGTAGCAATGAGTTGCCCAAGAAAAATTCCCTCGAAAAACTAGTACAACAATGGAGGCTGCAAAGAGGAATCCCCATAAGCCTTCGGGCTTGAAACTAGGAATGAAGGTTGAAGGATGGTTGAAAAATCTAGTACAGCAATGAAAAACCTGGAGAAGTGGAAAAAACTGTACGAAGAAGCCTGAAGAATGGCTGAAGGTTAGAATTGCAGCAATGAAGGCTGCTGAAATTCCCAAAAATGAAGGCTGTGTACGAAAAGGCTCTCAGAAAACTAAGGCTCTGATACCATGAAATAGCACTGAGTTGGAAATTTTATTAATTTCTTAATGAATCTGTGCAGCCTATATAACACACTATATATACACATAATTTGTACATTGGTAAGTTCTCATAACCAATTCCTAAATTTTGGGATTTGATTATTATTCCCATAGCTGATTATTCACTTTCCATAGCTAATTCTAGAATCAGATTATTGATCTTGATTCTTTCCTAAAATATATTATTTACATAATTTCCCACAATATACATAGGGTCTGTGTCAGTTTTGCATATTCAATCAATAAGAAAAGCATTCTTTTCTTATATCTCTTCACAAATTGCAATGCTAACAAAATGGCTCTTCCATTAGATGATGTGAAGGAAGTCAGGAATTCAAATTTCTGTACAAATTTCTGCTCTTACCAATGGGTTACCAGTCTAAATAGTTCCAATGAGAGAATTTTCAAATAGAATGTATTAAAAGCAATGGATTTACCAGTCTAAATAGTTCCACTGAGAGGGCACTGGGAATGGATATGATGGCAAAATATTAGAACATTCACATTCTGGATTGCTATCTTTAGGTGTTTATGTTACTGCTGTAAAACAGAAATTAATATATTAGTCAAAAGCACAGATTCCTTTTTTAGGTATTGGATTGTGTTGACATTTATTCTATGACATGTTGGATAACCCTCCATCAACATTTATTGCACATTAATCACTAGTTAAAGTGCAAATCTGTCCCGCAGGAGTAAAGAGCATCTGAAGTGAAACTCTGTCCACAAGTATTCGCTTTTGGTTTGGACACTTCAATGAGTCTACAGTTTTTTACTTCAGCATTGTTTGGAAGTATATGTGATTGTCCGGCTTATGTTTTGGAAGCTATGGATATTTGTTTTCTATATTGGGCTTGAGTCCTATCTAAGTGCAAGATGATAAAGAAGGTTCTAGCTTTTACTTCCATATAAAGGCCAAATGGAAAACCTATGCAAATATTTTTAGATTTATTTCTATTGTTATCTCACATGCACAGCCTTAGAGCATGCTGAATATATACTTGTTCATATAAATTTGTTATTCAAATGCATACTCAGACTCAAACTGATGTGAATATATATATATATATATATGTGTATATATATATATATATATATACTCTATATATATATATATATATATATAACTTTACTTCCATATAAGGCCAAATGGAAAAACTATGCAAACTTATATTTTTAGATTTATTTCTATTGTTATCTACATGCACAGCCTTAGAGCATGCTGAATATATACTTGTTCATATAAATTTGTTATTCAAATGCATACTCAGTCTCAAACTGATGTGAATATATTTATATAGACTAGTGAATGGACATACTGAGCATGTCATAAGCTCTCAGCATTTTTGAATAATTCTTGTCTCTTGTGTCACCTAGTCCATACAAGAGTCAGATAGTTGCACATGCCTGCATTCCTGGCTTCTATTTCTTTCTGAGTGTTTAAGATGTCTCACTGGGTATCAACTTTCAACTCAGCTATATCTGAATAATATGGTTTCTGCTGTTCCATTTCAGACAAGTTGATAGTTCTCATGCTATACTATCCTCTGTGTGGGTGCTTCTTCTGTTGTGGTAACCTTAAGGATTGATTAGTCACTCCAATCATCCATGTCAAATGGCCTCAAACATCTGTATCCATTTTTGCTACCGTTTAGTGGGGCCTTGAGTCCTTTGGCTGTCTTTCTTGTAATTTGTTATCAAGGACTCGAAGCATCTGAAAAACCTCATTTAAAATCTTATGGAAATTTGGAATGCTGTCTGAGTGTTGGTCAGTTGACTGATTTTATGTTATATTTGTTGTTTATTGACATGGATTCAGTTCCTGGCACAGAATATTGTGTTGATATACCATAGTTTTACATATTTCTTGTCAAGGAAAAAGGTCTTCATTGCCTTATATTTTCCCTTATGTAACAAGGTCCAAAGCCCTCTTGTCCAAAATGAAGGAGAACACTTTAGAAAGTGAAATTAGATACTGAGAAAAGATGCTCAAGTTTAAGTAGTACAAAACATCGAACTATAAATGTATGAGTCCTTTCTCTTCTGCTACTTTGTTTCTTCTTTTGATTGTTGTAGAAAGCCATTGGAAATAATGAAGTGGCATGAACATGAGTATAAGCCTTTCTGATGGAATGCTACTGAACTACCGTTCACATGATGGTTTTAAGCTTAGTGTAGTATCAAAAGAGTTACCAGTTTCTATTGTATGCATTAAATAGGATCATTGTCAAGTAATAATTATCATGAAAAATATGCTCATGAAAAGAGAGTCTATTTTAGGGTGGTTTTAGGAGAATTACATAGAGATGACATGGTGGGATAATTTAGTGGGGTATGATTTTTTTTTTTTTTTCTGTTTCTTGGATGAAATGATAGAGCAAGGTCAATTCATATGTACAACTTTCCAGCTTAGATGAGATTTATGTTCTAGAATTTTGACATTCACTTACTTGTGTCTTTACTGTATTGGTATTAGAACCAGTGGTGGAAAGAGATAATATCTCTAATAAGAGAATAAAACTCTAGGGACTTCAATACGGTTTGATAGGACACACGGAGGAGTAAGTTTGCTAAGATCATTGTCTGATCCTTTTCCGTGTTTGTTGTCAAATCTGAGTTTTTTTTATAGAATCTTTTCTTTTAATGCAGAAAAATCTGAGTATTCTTCTGTATTATGCTTTATCTCTGAATCCTTTTCTATGCTCAAAGGAATTTATTTGTCCCTTTTCAGTATTTGTTCTTAGAAAGCTAGTATACTTTTCTTTTTGTTGTATAGCATCATTTAAACTCTTTCTATAACAACTCTCTAAAGATTATAAAACAAAATTATTTATAGCTGATATAGAATTTATGCTTCTTCAAAAGTAGCTTACAATGGAAGTACTTTGCAAGTTAGCACAAATTTGTTTTGATGCTAAATTTTTTACATCCTTTTTCAAATCTTCTTTTGCACCCTTCCAATCTACAATGAAAATAATTTTTTTTGTTGAATGGATCATTTTGAGATTTCATAATACACAAAACAATAGAAAGAATTTTTCGTTTAGTGGCATAACCTTTCTATGTGGGTTTCAATATCCTTGAGGTAAATCTAAGTTTAACCTCCTTTTCATTTATTATTTGCTTAAGAATTCATCCATATTAGGTTGCAAAGCATTTTGTTTTAACTATTTTGGGACTGCATGGTAGTGAATCTATTCAAACACGGGAGTTCACAAGCCCTAGCTAACTTTTTGGATAACCCTAATGCATATCATTGCATTAAAGAGCACCTTAAAAGTTAATCCATATGGTCTCGAATTCTACGAAGATGCTTTGAGGAATAACATAATTCCAAATCCTTTTGAAAAAAAAAAGATGAGATGAGAGGATAAACTGCAGTTTGCGGTGGAGATCAAATACTTGAATCTCGATGGAGGAAGGTGGAAAGGTAAGGAGTCATCAACGAGCGTGGTAAAGGGAGTTTCTTCTTGGATTCGTTTTGGGAAGAAGCAGCTTAGTTTGTAGGGGTAGAAAGATTGTGCGGTGGGCGGATGAAGGAAGTTTTGTCAAAAATTGAGAGGAAACCGGGGGGAAGTATAGACTGGAGAAGCGGTCGAGATAAGTTAGGAAATATTTAGCTGCTCGGTTGTGGATTCGAGACTGAAGAAATTCTATTTGTCTCTCTGGAAGAAAGAGGGCATTTCATGGGGGTGGGGGTGGGGTGAACCTCCTGGGTGACAAGTGAGAGAAGTAGGGTGGGCGGGTTACTTCTAGAATAAGCGATACGAAAAGGAAAAGCCCAGCAACCACAGGGTGAGAAAGGACGAGGAATTTGTGGTTTTTGGGAAGAAGCCTTCCTTTGCTGAGGTAACAAAATCACCTAACGAGAGATGTGAAAACTCTGTGTATACACAATTGAGAGACAATGTGGTAAGTGGAAAAGAGGACCTTGATTCTTTCTTTGATGGGAAAGTGGGAGGGTGACCTTGAAAACCCAGTTGACGAGCTGTTTAGATGGGGGTCAAGGGCTTAGGGTTTGAGAAAGTCGCTCTGGGTGACTAAAATGGTCGGAAGCCATCTCTTGCTAGATTTTGGTTCGAAGGATGAGGCTGACAAAGTTTTTAGAAGAGGGCTAGACGAGGATTTTGTCTCTATATAGATGGGGGCTGAGGAAGGTTGTAGGAAGGGGTGGGAAAGGTTGTGAAGGATTCTTTGGGTTGAGATTGGGTGGGATTTGTCCTTCATTTAAGATCCAGGGGTGTTCGGAAAATTGGGGACTCTTGTGGCGATGCGATTAGGGTTGATGAAGTAACTTCTAATTAGAGTGATGGCTTGTGGTAGGCGGGATTGTTAGTGCTATGAATGGAGCAGTCTTTTGGGGGACTCCTCATGGTAGTCGTTGAGATTCTGTTTTTACTGTGGTTGTGAGGTGGAGTTAAACTCCGACATTTGCAAAGGTTATTTGGCTTAACGGAAGAAGAAACAGATTAGGGCAACAGTGTCCGATGGAGGATAAGGATGGAGGGCATGCGTGGTGGGGCGAGTGTTCGAAGTGGTGTGCCGGATCATGGGAAAACGCGGCATGCAGAAGGATGTCGTTGATGTGCAAGTTCAGAGTCGTAAGCCAGCCTCCTAGAAGCTCAAGCATGGATTTGGGGTTTAATATGAATATCTTTAACAAAGTTGATGACTTTTACCGAAAGGGGAGATGTTTCGGGGGCAAATCGGCTCATCCTTAGAGCACAGGGTTGGCTGCAGTTTTGAGTAAGGGAAAAGGGGCTCTTTGATGGGCCGGTTTGTTGAGAATTGCAGAAGATGATGAGTGCAAGAGGCTTCCATTCGAGGCGGTCCTTAGGTTGAGGGCAGAAGGGGCTCGACCTTTCAAGAAATTTAAAGTTGGAAGGAGGAGTTAGTAATGGGCCTCCTTGCAAGGAAGCTGAAACCTTTCCTATGAAGGCTTAGATGTTGAGGATCATGGGCCTTTTGTTGAAGTTAAAGACAAAAGGGTTGAGGAGAGCTTCTCAAGCCTAGCTCGTGATCTTGGCCCTTCTCAAATCTTCTCTGGGGTGTCGAGGGCCAGGAAGGTTTTAGGAGAGGGGTTCTCTCAGTTGAGTGTAGAACCATGCTTTGAGGAAGAGGGAGACATCGATAACGTTGAGTGTGAGGCGGATTCGATACGAGAAGTCGTGGGAGTCCTCCCAAGTACGTTCCTTGTCCCGATCCCATGGGCTTTGTAGAAACTCCTTCTACACCTTTCTCTAGGTTAGGGTCTTCTTTGGTGTTAGTGTTGGGAAATTCTGAGGAGGGAGATGAAAGAGTAGGGGGTGAAGAAGAGATGGATGTCGACGAAATTATTAAGCCCAGCGAACGTTGTAATTTGCGAGGTTATGGAACGAACCCTTTCCTCAAGCCCGATTAAAGAAAATGATCATTTTTCGTGGGGAGCACCTCGGTGGAGCTGTGGAGGTGAGGAGGTGTCATGGTTGGCAGGGGAGTTTGCTAATTTTTGTTTGTTTGGGATTGCCGACAAAGGGTTTTGAGGATACCATTCTAAGTCTTGTTAGAAGGATGAAAGTTATGAAAGAGGGGGGGTGGGGGTGTGTTGCAGATTAGTCGATTGGAGATATGGCTCAAGGGAGCCCGGAAGGTGCTTGTTTTGGGATAACAAATGTTTAGGTGGTTGAGGTTGAGGTTGGAAGTTTTTACATTTCTTGTCGTTCAGAGTGTGAGGATCAGAACTTTTGGTGCTTTTCAGGGTTTACGGTCAGTGTTGAATCGAGAGGAGGATTGGGGCTATTAAAGGTGGATTATTTCGTGGTGTGTGGTGGAGGGTTTTAGCATCAGCCAGTTCCCCGAAGGAGGGGGTGGCACACCCATGCCAAAATTCGGGAGCTATGCTATATTCGAGTCGTGAGATTTAGAGTTAGGGACTCACCTCTTCATGGGGGGTCTGTCACTTGGAGTGGAGGGCTGAACAGTCAGAGAAAGTCTTTTCTAGACCATTTCTTAATTTCTTCGCAATGGGAGGATCTTTTTAGAGACTCAATGTGAAGTTTGTTGCCTGGACCTGTTTCCTACCATTTCCCTCTGTTATTGGAAGGAGGTGGTTTTCAAAAGAAGTCCACCCACACCTTCTGAGTTTGAGGTAATGTGGCTGAGGAAGGAGAACTTCAAGGAAACCCTTAGAGATTGATGGCAAGGTATTTCTACGGAAGGGACTGCTACTTATGTTTTTCTTGAAAAGCTTAAAGTTTTAAAAGGGTTGTTGAAGACTTGGAGTTAGGAGGTGTTTGGTAATGTAGCTTTTCATAAGGCAAAAGTCCTAAGGGAAATTAGCATCTGGGATTCTTTGGAGAACAATCAAATTTTGTCTCTGGAAGAGGTTTAGAAAAGGCAAGGAGCTAAAGAGAATTACAGAAATTGGGCTCTTATGGAGGAAATGTCTTGGAGGCAAAAGTCCAAAGAGTTGTGGCATAAAGAGGTAGATAGAAATACTAGATTTTTTTCACCAAATGGCTAATGCTCACCGAAGAATAAATCATATATCTAGAATCAAGGTGAATGGGAGTTGGGTTACCAAAGAAGAAGATATTAAGGAGGCCGTAGGGAATACTTTTAAGAAACCGCTTTCAATGGAAAGGGGCTGGAGACCTCCTATGTTTGATCTAGGCTTTGAGAGGATTGACACAAGGGAGGGGGCAGAGCTAGAATCTCCTTTTTTAGAGGTTGAGATCTTCAAGGTTTTGAGTGATTTCAATGGGGAAAAGGCACCTGGTCCTGATGGTTTTCTAATGGCTTTCTGGCAGTTTGCTTAGGATATTATTAAGGAGGATGTCTTGCGTTTTTTTAAGGAATTTCATGATAGTGGCAGGTTTGTTAAAAGTATGAATGCAACTTTCCTTGTCTTGATCCCTAAGAAAGGAGGGGCTGAACAGTTGAAAGACTTTATGCCTATAAGCTTAGTGGGGGGAATCTGTAAATTGGTGGCGAAAGTGCTAGCAAACATACTCAAAAGGGTGTCTCCTAAGGTGATGTGAAGAGAAAAATAACTCTTTGATTTTCATTAATTAACAAAGTGGGGGAACATAGATATTTATACTCTAAGTGTTAGAGCAAAGAAAGGAAACAAAATTAAAGTCTAATTAGGAGACTAAAAAGAAAAGGAAAGAAGTAAAATATTCCTAAATGGATTAGGAAACTAATCTTTAACACTCCTCCTCAAGTTGGAACATATAGGTCAAATGGGTTACACTTGTACTTAATCCTAATGCACCAAGCTTGTTAGACATGTACTTAATCTGATGGGTAGATTTGAGGTTGTTGGAAAAGTCGTCGGAATTGTCTACATGATGAGTTGATGTGACCAGAGTGAGACACGGTTGTAAGATCACGTCATTTGGTATTGGTACCGCGACTAGTTGATGTGGCCAGAAGTACAAGTGGGTGCGGAAAGTCTGCGGGGAAGGTCGTCGGAGAAGGTCACGGGAGGAAGGCCGGAGTGGGGGAAGGCTCTTGGGAGAAGGTCCGTCGGAGAGAGGTGATGAAGGTCCGTTGGAGAAGGTCAACGGAGAAGGCCAATGGAAGGTCACGGAGATCACGGGAAAGGGCAGCGGGATTAGGTCCAATGGAGAAAGATCCATGCCATCGGAGAGTGGTTGGAAAAGTGGATCTGATAGCATGTGAAGAGAAAAATAACTCTTTGATTTTCATTAATTAATAAAGTGAGGGAACATACATATTTATAATATAAGTGTTAGAGCAAAGAAAGGAAATAAAAATATAGTCTAATTAGGAGGCTAAAGAGAAAAGAAAAGAAGGAAAATATTTCTAAATGGATTAGGAAACTAATCCTTAATAGTGTTATCTAAGGCTGTGCCTTTGTTGAGCGAGAAATCCTAGATGTAGTTCTAGTAGCAAATGAGGCAATTGACTCGATTCTCAAAAGCAATAGAGGTGATGTAACATGCAAGTTGGATTTAGAGAAGGCCTATGATCCACGTTGATTGGTCTTTTATGTTGGTCGTATAAATGGGTTTTGAGGTAAAATGGATTAAATTGGATATATTGGTGCATTTCAACAGTGTGCTTCTCAGTCATTGTAATGGGTCTTCCTATGGTTTCGCGGGTTCTAGAGTGCAAGCGAGGGACCCTCTCTCCCCATATCTTTTTGTGATTGTGATGGGCACCCAGTCGGATGGTGGATCATGTGGTTGGGTGGGGATTTCTGCTAGGATGCAAAATTGGGGTGTAGAGGAGGAGAAGGGGTTAAAGTGCCAGCATCTACTTTTCGATGGCACTTTGATTTTACTGAAGCCTTGCAAGATTCATTGATTACCTTTGTTCGGTTTTAATGTGGTTTGAAGCCTTATTTGGTCTAAAGATCAATCTAGAGAAGAGTAGGCTTATTTCGTTTGGAAATGTTTCTAATTTGGAAGTTTGGATGAGCTTGAATGTAGGTGGGCTACCTTCCCCTTCCCACGTACCTTTAGGATGCCTGCCTTTGGGGGTGCGTTTTAGAGTCGTGACAGGTGTGGGGTGGGGTGGAGAAGGTTTAGGGGAAAAGATTGGGGATGTGGAAAGTGGTATATTTCGAAAGGTGGGAGAGTTACTTTGATAGAGAGCACGTTAACAAGCATACCGATATATTGCAAGTCTTTATTTCAAATGCCAAAAACAGTGAGATTATGGCTTGACCAGATTCAGAGGAATTTCCAGTGGGGGGGCAGTTGTTTAAAGAAGAAGCCACACCTAGTAAAGTGGGCTACAATGTGCTGGGATAAGAAGTTTGGGGGACTAGGAGTTAAGAATATGGGAGACCTAAACAAGGCGTTTTTGGCCAAATGGAGTTGGCGGTTCACTCTTGAAGAGGTCATGTGGAATGATGTTTAAGTTAAATTTGGGATTGGGGTGGTGGTGTTGGGGTTATGGTGTGATGGTGATGGTGGCCGCTAGTCTTTGCTAGATCTTCCTTTACGTTAGGTAATGGGTGGTCATGAAGTTTTAGAAGGATTCTTGGTGTGGGCATGTGATTTGTTGAAGGTTTCTTTCCTTCCTTATTTGCTATGGCGGGTTTGTAAGGTTATTGTGGGTGAGAGATCATTGGGCGGCCCTAATGAGGGTTGTGAAAACAGCGAGAGGGTGGAGGAAGAATTCCTTGTGTATTTTTCATTGAATTAACATGTGTATATATCACGGGGAGGAATAGTCTATATTTCCCTAATATGTGCAACTCTACATGTTAGGATTCTGAGTACAGATTTACAACTATATGTTAAGTTTGCAATTGAATTCTGACTGCATATGTGCACTCCGCCAGGTTGGGCGTAGATGTATTCGTACTAACTTGTTACATAAATAGCTAACCCGGTCCCCACTTAGAGCCTTTGTGAAAATATCACCCAATTATTCTCCCGTCTTCACATATCTAGTAAAAATCAAACCAAGTTGTATTTTCTCACGAAGGAACTGGCAGTCAATCTCAATATGCTTAGTTCGTTCATGGAATCTGGGATTAGAGCAATATGAAGGCGGCTGATTATCACACCAAAGTTTTGTTAGGACCACAGTCATAATGCCGACTTCCGTCAAGAGTTGATGAAGCCACATGATTTCACACAATTTGTGCCATTTGCTCTATATTCGACTCTGCCAGGCGAGAAACAACCCTTGCTTCTTACTCTTCCATGGACAGATTTCCACCAGTAAAACCACGATGGCTAGATGTGGATCCTCTATCTTCCTTTGACCTACCCGATCGACATACGTGAAGCATTCAACCCTATTTATTGCCCATGATACTATAGAATACACCGTCCGGGCTCCTTTCAAGTAACATAGAATATGTTCTCTGATCTGCCCAATTGTCAATAGTCGGGGAAGACATGTATTGACTTACAGCAACGGCGGAGTGTGCAACATCGGGACGAGTTCTTTGTAAGGTAGTTCAGTTCCCAACTAGTCGTTTATATCTCTCAGGATCCTCAAACAACTCACCTTCTCTAGTAAGGTGTAAGCCTGGAGCCATAGGGGAACTACATGGCTTTGCTCCCAATTTTCCAATCTCAGACAATAAATCAAGCACATATTTCCTTTGAGATAACAAGATTCCATGTTTACTCCGCATAACTTCAACACGCAAGGAATATCTAAGCATCCCTAGGTTCTTTAGTATAGACGTAGTAAAGAAAGGACCAGGGATGGGATTCGCAACAAAGTCCTCCGAGTGATATGATATCATCCACATCACCCCCAACCAAAATAATACTTGAAATGGAGTTAGGTAGAGCGGAATGATCAGTTACTCTTACATGACGAATTTCTCAGCTGTTTGGCTGAATTTTGAACGGCTTACGGGGACTCTCTTGAGCCATATAACGACTTCCGAAGGCAACAAACCTTCCTCCAAAAAATTCTCAAACTCGAACCCTAGGCTTTGATACCATGTAGAAAACAACCAAGAAGGGTGGAGGAAAAATTTCATGTATTTTCATTGAATTAACATGTGCTCTCTCAGGAAGAGATAATCCTATATTCTTCTCTTAACTCTATGTCGAATTCTAAATCTAATTCTGACTCTATATTAGAATTTCCCTAACTAGATTACAACTCTATACGTAGCAAGGGTGAAGGATGGGCTTAGCACACAATACCTTTTAATGATTGGGAGTTACAAGAGGTGGGGAGATTTCTTTCTTGTATAAAGAGGTTTTCCGTGGTTAACGAATTGGAAGACAAGCTGAAATGGGAGGAGACTACAGATGGTGTCTTTCCAGTTAAGTCTATGTATTTGGCTTTGAGTTCTATACCTTTGGAGTCTTTCCCATGGTTAGGGTTGTGGAAGACTGGTGTGCAGCTGAAGATAAGTTTCTTCATTTGGGAAGCTATTTGGGGGAAAATTCTAACTTGTGACCAGCTCCAACGAAGAGGCTTCACCCTTGCTAATAGATGCCACCTTTGTCATGAGGAAGAAGACCGCAAATCACCTTCTCCTTCATTATGTGAAGATAAGACCTTTATAGAGTTTAGCTACTCTCTTTTGGAGGAGTTTGTGGGTAAATGAAGTGGAGTTAAGGAGACTAGGGGTGGCGGGACGGCTTTATGGTAGGCAAAGGGAATCGGTGTGGAAGCGGGTCCTTCTTGCTTATTTGGACGATTTGGAAGGAAGGAATTGGGTTGTTTTTTTAATGAAAAGTTTTCTATACAAGAAGACCTCTTTTGCTTTTCTTCTTTGGTTAGAGACCAAAAATTCTATACAGGATAATCCATCAAATATAGAAGGTTTCATTGATTGGGTAGGATGTAAATGAGTAGGGGTTCTTTTTGTACATCCTATAGGTTTTTTGTGTAGTTTTGGGGAGGTGGGTTCTTCTCTTCTTGTAGCCTTCAACTCGCTATTTAGCATCTTTTCATTAATATACTTCTTTTATTTATCAAAAAAAAAAAAAACATCAAATTAGAACTATATGGATCCTTGCTCTTCTGTTATTTTGCCTTTTTCTTTTGATTATATGAAAGCCATTGGAAAAAGAATGGTGGCATGAACTTGAACTAAAAGCCTTGTCTGATGAAACACTAATGAACTACAGTTCACATGATAGTTTTAATCTTGGTGTAGTATCAAAGGAATCATTTGTTCTTCTTGAGTGTAGTAAATAGAAACATTGTTGAGTAATAATGATTTAGAACAATAAGTTAAAAAATGGTCTATTTTCAAGTGTTCTATAGTAAATCATTAAAGATAACATGTGTTATAGCATATCTACTTTACATATAGAGTTGTAACCTATTAGGAAACTTGTCTTATAAAATTATAATCTATTAGGAATGTTAGATTGGCTTTTGTATATATATATCACAATGGATCAATGAAAAACACAAGGAATTCGTTCCTCAAATTCTTGTCTTTCTTTCTACATGATATCAAAGCCATATGGCTTGAGCCTAGGGCAAATTTTTTGGAGGTTTCTCGAAAGAGCACTAAAGGGTCGTGGGGGGTGTTTTGAAACACCACATTAGGGTGGTTCGTGAGTCACATTGTTGGCATAGGGAGGAGCGCCGCCTCGAGATCGTCACGTCCCCAAGTCAGAGCGGTCGGAGGAGAGGGCGCGTGAGTCTCACCGCGCGGTTTTCTCCTGCTTCATAGTTCCTGCGCGCAGCAGCAACGTGAAATAATAACTACCACGGAATTCTTCCACAGCAATTGCCGACCATAGGCAGTTCCTCGACTACCTACCTCCTTGTCGGAGCCCGAAACAGTGTCTTTTGACCAATTTTGTGTCTAACAACCATGTTTTCCTAGGGTTTCTTCCTACTTTCTTTGATTCCTTCGAGATTCAGTAACATTAAGAGGTGATTTGTGGTTTTTGGGACCTAAATGCATTCCGGTGTGGTGTTTTTCGTGGAAAGGTGGTCATTTTTTACAAGATCCTAGTTTATGGTATTTTTCGAACTTTGGAGACACATTTGGAGTTAGATGCAGCTATGACTAACCTAGAGCCATAAGCTGATGAGTTGTGTGTCATTATTACTATAATCAGGCATGTCTGTGAGGACTATAGGAAGTTGAATAACTTAAATCAAAGGTTTCAATGTGCTCTTGAATCATTGAAAGGTGTTTCTACTCCTAGCACTATGTTGGTCGGGGCAGGTAAACTTAACACGTCTTATTTCCTCAAGATCCTCCCAATTAGGTCGGCTAACTGCAAAAGCCACGGACTACATGACAGGTAATTCCAGTTTATTTACTACGTTTCTGCCACACCCTTTTACCTCTACTGTTACCCTTGCAAATGCATCAACATCTTGTGTCCTTGGGTTAGGGACAATTCACCATACTCCTCTAATCACTTTGACCTATGTTCTAAGTTTGCTACAATTCTCTTTTAATTTAATTTACGTGATAAAATTCATTTCAAAATGCAATAATTAAGTATCTGTTTTTATTGTTTGATTTAGGATCTTTCAACGAAGCGGGTTATTGCTAGAGGACGAGTGCAGGGTCTCTACATCATGGCCCGAGTCTTAGAAGTGCATTGCCCATTTTGAAGTTATTTACCTTGCCCGAATTACATTGCTCGGCAGGTCATCCCTTCTCTCTCTACATTAAAGAAACTATATCTCGGTTCTAGCCTATCTTCATTGAATTGTGAGTCTGTCAATATGCTAGAAACTACCATTGTGTGCATTTGAGTCCTAAGTCAATAACCAGGCTTCCGTTCCTTGCAGGTTGGTCGTTCGGATGTGTGGGGTCATGTCGATTATGTCCCAATTGGGTTTGATGTATTTGTTTCGTTTGTTGATGATTATTGAACAACGGATTTATATTTAATGAAAAACCGTTTTGAGTTATTTTCTCATTTCGTACCTTACGTATTGAAATTCACACTCAGTTTATGTTTACATTCCAAAATCTAATAGAAACAATGTCTTCGAAAGAATATATATTTAGATAATTTCGGTCATTCCACGTTTTAGAATGACACATCCTTGCTCCAGGACATCTTGTGCTAATACTCTTTCTCAAAATGGAGTTGCTGAAAGAAAAAAATAGACACCTTCTTGAAACAGCTCAGACTCTATTGTTTCAAATGCACGTGCTCATGGATTTTTGGGTCGATGTTGTTCCCATAGCTTGTTTTTTTATTAATCGGATGCCTTCCACTGTCTTGAATTGGGTCACTCCGTTTCAAATCTTCTTTCCCCATAAATCTTTGTTTCCCAATGAGCCTCGGGTATTTGGGTGTACTTGTTTTATTCGGGATGTTCGTTCGCATGTATCTAAACTCAATCTTCAGTCATTGAAGTGTATTTTTCTTGGTTACTTTCGAGTTCAGAAGGGGTATAGGTGTTATGGCCTTAGTCTTTGCAGGTACCTAGTTTCTGCTGATGTCACCTTTCTTGAGAATACTTCTTTTCCGCAAGACTGCAGTCCACACTAGTCGGGAGGACGATGGTTACTCGTTTATACTCTTGCCTCGTCGGCTCACCTTGTTCCTCACTTGACAAAGCCTCCCCAGTGCTCGAGGTAGCACTCTCGGCGCGAGCCCCCCCGATCTAAAGTCAAACACCGATTCTTGACAGTAGATCCGGTCTCAGTGATGATCTTCCTATTGCTTTTCGCGAAGGTAAGCGTCAATATGTTCACCGATATCCCTCATTTGTTCTTATAACCATTTGTCATCACATTCCTATTCTTTTTAACCATCAACAGATTCTATCTCTCTTCTGTTTGTCTAAGTGAGCTTGGTCTCTTTGGTTGGCGTAGTCTTGGGTGGAAGAATGCGGGCTTTGAGACAATGGTACTTGGAACAGTACCGGTTATACGCTGGGAAGAAGGCCATGGGATGTCATTGGTTTTTGCAATTAAAGTTAATCACAATGGTTTAGTTGCTTCGATTGAAAGCCTGACTTGTGGCTAAAAATTTTCGAACCTATGGCGATTCTTGACACACCACATTGCTAAGATGACATTTGTTCGGTTTTATTTACTGGTACCAAGCATAATTGGGATCTCCACCCCGACTTGATATTAAGAATCCATTTTTCATGGCGACCCAGCCAGGAAGGTGTATATGGAGCAACCTTCGGGGTTTGTTGTAGGGAAGATGGGGAAGGTTTGTCGTCTTGAATCTTGTATGGTTTGAAACAAAGTCCGTAATGGTAGTTTGATAAATTGATGACGGTTGAAGAATTTGGCATGTAGAAGAGTAAATCTGACCACTCCGTCTTCTACAAGAACTCCAGTTCAAGTATCATTATGTTGGTAGTGCATGTGGATGATATTGTTATCTCGTGAGTGATTTTAAAGGAATCTCATCTCTAAGTCCTTTCTTCAAAGCCCGATTTCATACACAAAGGACTTAGGATGTCGCCGATACTTCTTGGGCATCGAAGTTATGCGAAGCAAACATGCAATCTTCTTATCTCAAATGAAATATGTGTTTGATCTATTGTCTAAGACTGGAAAGTTAGGGATATTAATGCGAGTTCTCTTATGATTGACGTGCGCACTTACTTAAGGCGAAACATTTGAGGATCTTTGAAGATATAGAAGACTAGTTGGGAAGGCTAGATTACCTTACAGTCGCTTCGTCGATATTGCCCGCTCGATCGGAGTGTTGTAAGATTCGGTACATGCCATCGGCGTTGACCGATGAAGCGACGAGTTGAACAGATTCTATGTTACTTGAAAGGCCCCGGGACGTGGTATTTTATACAGTAATCATGGGTATAACAGAATTGAGTGCTTTTCTGACGCAAAGTGGGCAGGATCTAAGGAAGGCAGGAGGTCCACTTTGGGATACTATGTATTTGTTGGAGGGAATCTAGTCTCATGGAAGAGTAAGAAACGGAGTGTTATCTCGTTTAGTGCAAAATGCAGATATAGAGCGATGACCGCGATTGGTGTGAGATCGTGGCTAGTGGCTCTTGATGGGAAGTCGAGCATTGAGACACCAGTCCGGTAAAACTGGTATGATAACCCGGTGCCACTTCATATTCTTACAATTTTGTGTTGTGGAGCGAGTAAGCGTATTGGGGTAAATTATCATTTCGTGGAAAATTTGCTTGGCTTGATTTCTATAAGATATGTAGCGAAATTTGGAGAACAAATGGGTGATATCTTCACAAGGCCCATTCTTGCGGGACGGGTTAGTTATCTACTGTAACAAGTTGGGCATGATTAATATCTGGTCGACTTGAGAAGTGTTATAGCGTATATCACTTTGCGTATCGAGTTATTAGAAGAGTTAGATTGACTTTTGTATATATATTCTGTGGATCAATGAAAAACCTGAGAATTTATTCTTCAATTTTTCTTTGTCTTTAACACTGCGATTCGTTCCTCGATCCTTTTGTCTTTCTTTGTGATAGACCAAAATAATGTTCCAGACTTGGTTGATAACTCTTGGATATCATGCTTCTCAACACCCTTCCTCACGTGCGGCCCCATGCTCATACGTGGGCGTCAAAGCAAGCCAAATAATCCTTCGGACTTTCAAATAAACAAATAGAGATTAATTTGTAGAGGTTGAACCGGGACCTCTTGTCAAACCCAGTTTGATCTTAATGTTAAATGACCAACTTTCCTAAAAGTTTTAGCTTTGCAGGATTTGGGTTGAATATAAATATCATGCTTCTCAACATGGTAGGATGTTGTAGTAGGCTCTGGTTTCTCTTTTGCACTTGCTTGGATGAAATGATAAAGTAGGGTTGAGATCTTGTTAATTTTTATTTTTTTTATGATAAGGTTGAGATCCTGGTATATTGAGTTCAACAATTGGTCTATGTTCGGCTTTTGGCTTGGATGTGTTAAAAGATCTTGGATGATTTTGTTCTCAATCCTGAACCTGATTAGTGCATATAAAAATTTCCTAGGCTTCGGATCTACATAACTATAAAAACAATTGATTGCAAAAACATTTTAAATTTAGAGATACGTGATTTGATGCTCTTCTACTTATAGTTTGGATACTTCTATGCTTCTATACCCATTTTTGTGGGTGAAGAATAAAATAATGAAGAAGACTTTGTACACCAAGTCTTTAGCTTAACGACTCCCTAAATCTTGGCACTTAGATGGTGGAGATTTGAAGGCTGGAGGTTATGATTCCTTCTTTTTTTTTTAAAACGAAAATAATTTTATTGATTCAAACTAGCAATATATCGGTAGAATCACAAATGTCAAATCGCTAAAATCATAGAGAATGAAACAACACCTATGTTAATAGCATAATAAATCAACTCAAAGTGTACAAATTTGATAATATTATAGTGACTAGAATAACCACGACTCCGTCTGACATCTTTGTGAATATAATTTGATTTGTTATCTTTGTTTGATCAAATATACTTTATCCGTCTGAATTGTCTGCACATAAATAAAACATCATAATAAGACGACGAAAAACAAAACGTCGTAATAACACGACGACAGAAAACCAAACGTTACAACAAGACGACGAAATCACGAAAACAAAATAAAACCCAGATTTATGTGGAATAACCACTTTATTAAGAAATAAATTGATAGTGTTGAGAATCAAAGAATATTCTCTAGATATTCTTTGGTTTATCTCCAACATTTTTTGTACATTATCCTCCTTCCTTTTATACTTTATTTTGTTTCCTTTTTGTTCCATTATTTTGTATATATATAGGTGTCTCTCTGTCTCTATACGATGTAACTCGATTATTCAATAAAGAAAAGCTTTCTTTCTTCTCTCATTTCACATGGTATCAGAGCCATGAAAGGTTTGGGATTAGGGTTTAGTCGTGTCTTCATTTCCGACAACCCATCTAGCGGTTGGATCTTTTTCCGGCCACTCCACCTTTATCCGCGAAGCCCCAGAACTCTTTGTCATTGTGAACCTCATTGTCGGAAAAATTTTTCGACAAACTTTTCCAGTTATCTCAACCCGTGCGACAACCACACCATCGGGATCGCCCGGGACTGATCCCATCCTCGAGCGGCAACTTGTCAAAGGTCGACCACGTCATGGCGCGTCATTCTCTCGGCGGCATCTCCCGTGCGTCGACCACGCGAGGCATGGTCCACTTAAATACGACACTCCCTTCAGCGACCGTCGGTCGTTGATCTCTCTCCCTGTCTGCCTTCTCAGCTGGTGCGGAAAATGCCATTTGTTCCTATTTCTCTCTCCGTCGACCATTTTTAAGGTTTTTCAGTCGCTTGAAGCTTCTCCCTTTTGTGTTTTCCAACACTCTACTACGCATGCAGGCTCTTAGGAGTTGTTTGTTATACGGAAGTATTGGTTTCTTTGATTAGTCAATTTTACGTGATTTCTCATCTCTCGGTTGCCCGAAGGGGCTCATCCACCTCGGGGAGTTATTCTTATGCAGTGTAGAATTGCCTCCGTCTTTTCAAACAACCAAATCTTCATCCATTTCATATGTTGCCTAGACCAGTAATGCCTCTGCTTTTTCTTTCACATTTATCTAGACTCTGGATTCTTGATTCTGGAGCCTCTGATCATATTTTTGGTAACAAGGACCTTTTTTCTTCCCTTAATACATCATCTTTACCCATGATTACTTTAGCTAATGGATCTCAAACCATAGCCTAAAGGAATTGGTCAACATGTCTCTCTTCCTTCCATACCTCTGCATACATCATTTATGTTTCCGATTCTCTTTTTAATCGATTTCTATTAGTAAGTTATTTCGTGACCTTATTTTTTGATTACATTTTACGATAATTTTGATACATTGCGGGGCCAGTGCGGGAGGAAGCGATTAGCGTAGGATGTGAGTTTAGGCTTATTTCATCTCCAACTAGCCTTCATCTTTGCTAGCACCTTATGAGATCTCCTCTCCTTATTCATAGTTGCCTTGGTCATCCGAATACTTCCAAGTTTCGAGTAATGGTTTCTCGTTTTTCTAGTTTGTCCTCAATTGAGTGTGAGTCATGTCAGCTTGGGAAACATACTCATGTTCCATTCCCCAAACGACTAGATCAACGAACAAAGTCTCATTTCGAGCTTGTCCATACTAATGTTTGGGGTCTTTCACGGATTGAGTCTACCTTAGGGTTCTAATACTTTGTTACTTTTATAGATGATTACTCTCGTTGTACTTGGCTATTTTTATTGAAAACTGGCAGTTCTCTGTTTTCGAGATTTCATCTTTGAAGTTCGAACTCGATTTAATGCCCGATTCGTATCTACGAAGTGATAATGCCAAAGAATATCTTTTTGGACCATTCTCCTCTTTTTTGTCCTCACATAGGATTCTTCATCAATCCTCTTGTGCTTATACTTCTCAACATAATGGGTGGTGACTCTGATGTCATTTTAGTTGGCTCATGTGATATATACTACATCATAAGGTTCCTCGATGTTTTAGAGTGCTACATATGTGTTATTTGATGATCATATGGCATCATCAAGTCTTACATAATGAATCCCTTAGTCCATTCTTTTTCCAACCAACCTTCTTACGTCTTCCACATAGTGTCTTTAGTTGTGTTTGTTTTGTCCATACTCTTACTCCTGAACAAGACAAGCTTTTGCCCAAAGCCACGAAGTGTCTTCCTCGGTTATTCCCTGCTTCATCAAGGTTATCGTTGCTACTCTCGTGATACACATCGATACTTTGTCTCTACTGATGTCACATTTTTTGAGAACTCTTCTATGTTCCTTATCAACCACCCTCCCAGTTTTGATGTCATATCTCTACCCCTTTTTTATCCCGTCCCGAATACCTCACTTGTACCTGCAGCCTCTTTCGTGCCAAGTCATCCACGCCTGATGTTGACTCATCTGCTTCTTCTCAGTGCATCGATCCTCAATTCCGTTAATCTTTGCCTCATTGAGAGCTCTGTTCCCTCGATCTACTACACACTGTTTCCTTATCTTCTGTGTTCTGCTGTATAATTCTCCATCGAGTAAATCAGGCTATGGTTGAGAAATGGTTGCTCTACATTCTAGTGGCACTTGGGACTCAGTTGCCTTTTTGTGGCAAAACACCCATTGGATGTCGTTGGGTGTATATAGTGAAGATTGGCCTCGATGGTCGGGTAGATCATCTTAAAACTCGATTAGTTGCAAAGGGTACACACTCGGGTCTATGGATTGCGACTACTATGATACCTTTTCCCATGTCGCGGGTGTCTCTATTAAGTGCTTTATACTTGTCTGTGAACATTGTGTGATCTTGGCGGCTGTGTGGGTTGGACATAAAGGAGTGTGTGCAGTGGCGGCACAACGAGAGAGGTCTATATCGACCACCTGAGTTGTTACTTTCGAGGAGTCTAGATTGGTATGTAGGCTACGCCCTCATTATGTGGGCTGAGTAGTCCCCTCGAGCTTAGTTTGATAGGTTTAGTTAGTGGTTCGGGAGTTTGGTACTGACTCGGGTACAGCGGATCCACTCGGTTTTCTATCATCATAAGAGTTCAGGTCAGTGCATTTATTTGATTGTTTATATGAATGACATTGTTATCCACCAGAATGATGTCAGAGATGAGTATTGAAGGATTTAAAACATCCTGGCCCCTTCAGACTAAGGACTTTAGAAACTCAGTATTTTTGGAGATTGAAATAGCTCGATCTAAATAGGTGTAGTTATGAATTAGAGAAAGTATATCTTGGAAATATTGGAAGGAGCAAGTATCTTTGAATTATGACTTCTATGAAACCCATTTCCTTTATGGTCGAATGTCAAGCTCATACCAAGACAAGGGGATATCGATGTGCTCTAGGGAGATATCGGCGACTTGTGGGAAAACTAAACTATTTTACCATCACCCGACCAAACATTTCCTTTCCAATGAGTGTTGTTAGCCAGTTCTTGCAATCACCATGTGATAGCCATTGAGATGTTATGAGGTCGTATCTCCAGATTATATTAAGGGAACACTAGACGAGAGTGTTACGCTAAGCCAGAGGTCACACCTAGATTGTCGGATATTTTGATGCGAGACTAAGGCGGGGTTCACCTACAGGATGAGCCCTTCCATACGGGTATTGGGTATTTATTGGTGGAAACCTAGTATCCTGGAAGAGTAAGAAGCGAGGATGTTGTAAGCTAGATCGATTCTTTGAAGCGAGAATCTTAGAGCTATGGCTTTGGCGACATGTGAGCTCATATGGCTAAGACATCAACCGTGAAGAGTGAATTTAGAGATGATGAACCAAATAAGGCTAATATGTGATGAAAATCAAAGGCACTCTCCACATTACAAATCCAACCGAGTCTTTCCTTGAGAAGGACCAAGCATATTAGAAGTAGATTATAAAGCTATCGGAGAAGATCTTGTCAGTTACATATTCTTAGTTTGTCAACTAGCGGGCAGTGTTACAAATCTCTCAGAGGAGTCTGATTAGAAGTCGTTTATGTAGAGAACAGTGCATTTGACTGCTCGACTTGAGTGAGAATCAAAAAATATTCCCTAGATATTCTTTGGTTTATCTTCTACCTTTTTTGTACATTATCCTTTTTCCTTTTACACTTCATTTTGTTTCCTTTTTGTTCCATTATTTTGTATATATATAGGTCTCTATACTATGTAACTCAATTATTCAATAAAGAAAAACTTTCTTTTCTTCTCTCATTTCATAGATAAAAGGAGTGTAGAGAGGGTGAATTTAGGCTGAGAATGACAAAAATCACCCCTCTTTTATAAAGAAGATAGTGGCTAGAAGATAAAGTTGAGAAAATGAGGCTATAATTTTTAATACTTTATGATTCTTCTTAGGAATGTAAAGATAATCAAGAATGAATAACAAAATCACGAAACCTTAACCATAAAGGTAATTTCAAGAGGCTTTCATTAAACACTTTCATCTTAAGCTTAGGTCACTAATCTAACCTAAAAGGATTCTAATTGATTGATTAACCTATTAGGATTCTAATTAATCAAATTCTCTCTAATCTAGAATGCCCGTTACTAACTCTTGTACAACCTTGGTATTTTACTAGAGGACACCCTTGTGCACATAAGTAAACTAAGAACCGATCTAACCCTCATAAAATCCTGTCATCAAGGAATGTGAACTCAAGCGAGGGTTATTGGAACCTATAGAATAGCATTGGCTCTCTCAAAATCCAATTATGAAGTTGACTTTGACATCTTATACGGGAAGTCAATTGTACTTTAACCTTTATAAATAATAACAAGACATGAAGCAGTAGAACCATGGTATGTTATTCACTATATATACAATCTCCACAAAAAAGCTGACATCCATAATCTAACGAGGTGAATTTATCAACCTCTCAAGATTATTTTACCCTCCTTGAATTACAGATCCTCTATTATGTGATCAACTGCCACAATTCCAGCTCACAAGAGCTTATTTCAAGTTCAGCAAATAATTTTGTTGAGAGGTCGTAAAATTATTATGGTCATGACTTATTTAGAACTCTTAGATCGCCCAAGAATATATATTGTCTCAAAGTCCATGAGATATCATGATGCTTCCAAATTCAGAATACATGCTCCTTCAGATTTTATCAACAATGACCTAATCCTGTAAGAAATATATGAATCATTTAGGATCGCAAGTTAAAGCTACTACAAATTTTGACACAAGGTTAATATTCTATCAAGGTTGAAAAAGAGTATAATATAGTAGATGATATGTAAAGAGTACACACTAGTTACACCACACAAACCCTAGCTCGATGGTCTGTGCATTAGAACCTCAAATGGTTGCCTAAGTTCACAAACTAATAATTTCCTTGTAAGGAATTCTGATTTAGATATTTCACACAACTCCTGAGTACTCAAGTCATAGACAATGTAGTAAAAAAATATCATGTTAAGAGGCTCAAAACAGGATATAATGCATAGAATGAGGATAGATAAAAGTGAAACTAGATGTTATTAAATAAATATAATTCGATTTATTGTATCATGTCATGCTTTTAAGAATATACCTAATAATTGAGTCATATTTAGGTATGTTGAATAATTCGCTTATATTGTTTATTTTTAAGCAACTTCACTTTATTTCTTCTTGTTCTTTTTTTTCATTTTTATATCAGATGAGCATCTTGTCTACTGGAAGCTCTAAGCTAGTACTGAATGCTGGAAATAAAGATTGTGTTTAAAAACCCTTTATTTCTGAAGGAATCTTTTCAGTGGCTTCCTCATTTCTGAGCTGGTAACCTATCTATGGTGTCTACTTCTTATTTCTAACAGCTCTAGTTGTTGGTGGGATGTGGGGTTGTTGCAGAGTTTAGAAGAGACATCAGGAAGGAGTTCCATATCAAGAGCTTGAAATGGGTTTACCAGAGGAATCTTCTCCAGCTGTTAATGTGGAAACAGTGAGAGGATTGGGGATGAAGTTTAGGGATGATGACTGGGATGAGGATAAACCAGTGAAATTCGCCAGGAGAGGAGACCCAGTATGTAAGTAACATCTCATCAAATGGCCTTACTTCTAGGTCTTCTAACAGAGAAGGATGGGAGAATGGTGGGATGATTGGAATTTCAACTGTGAAGAAGGAAGAAGAAGATTATTATTTGTCAGTAAGAAGAAAAGGATAGGTTTACAAGCAGGAATCAAAATGTCAAATGTAAAGCATTTTCATAATTTTCTGTTTAATGTTTGATAGTTGGGAGTTATAGGACAGTTGAGCACAATTTTGGTTATTCCCAGAAGTTGTTTCTTTAAAGAGAGGTAGATGATATTAGTATTACTGTAATATCTTTTGTTATTATTGTTGTTTTTCGAATAATAATCCTATTATTATATGTAGATGATAATAATCATTTTGAGAATACTTCTCATATACTTGTGATGTTGAAATGTTATTTCATTTGTCTGATGATTCCACTAATCGTAGTGGCCTGCTTTGGTGTAGAATCCTATTATTCAAGTCTTTCAACCAACAAACTTTTGATCTCTTGCCATTTAAGGTTGCCACTTAGTGCTTAAGCTAGTGAACTATTTATGATATAGCTAGGTTTGGTACCCCACTTTGATAAAAATATCAATGCTGAAGTCAATTTAAAAGCCTTGGTTGGCTGAGTGTGGTGTTGAATGGGGATGATGATCTCTTGTTTTCTTTGCTCGTTTTTTGTCCTGTTGGTGGCTGGGAATAGTTTGTCTAACATAGTATTATGATGGAAGGGGCTTATGTAAATACAAAAAATGTGGAGCTTTGTCCTAAAATAATATCTTTTTTAAAAAAAATTTAAACTAATACATATTTTAAAATAATGTTCATCCTAGTTTCTCATGACACTTTGTCATGTCATCAAAATCATAGGAGGTGACTATAATATTAATTTTTTTTTAAATAGTTAAAATCATAGTTGGTGATTATGATTTTAGGTTTAAAGTTAAAATTGTTGTTGATAGTTATAGTTTTAATCATTTAAAAAAAATTCAAAATCATAGGCATTGACCACGTATTTAACTATTTTAAAAAATTTTAAATCTTAATTGTCAATTACATTTTTGATGACATGATAATATGACATTAATTTGAGCATTATTTTAAAACATGTACTACTTTGGTTATTTTTCCTTTTAAAAAAAAAAAAATTGTTCTGGGATCACTCAAAAATGTGCACTCGTTCAAGGCCTAAAGTAAATTACCACTAGGCCAAAGAGAAAGGATAAAAAGGTAAAGGAAAAGGAAAGGAAAAGGAAAGAAGAACAAGAATGGAATCAGCATTTGGTTACACAGGGCGATGGTGGCTGTCCTTCAATCTAAATGAAACCCCACAATGCTCTCCCACAAGCAAAATAGATCTGACATATTTCACCTTTTTGTTGGCCATCTTCCCCATGAATTTTGTATAGCCTCTTTTTCCCTTTTATTTATTTATTTATTTTCTTTTGACGTTCCAAGCTTGATTTGGAATAAGCAAGCCCTTTCTTCCATTGTTTTTCATCCAAGTAGGTAACCAAGTTAGTCCTTGAGGCTAGACTCAAGTAGTAAAAGGGTAGTAAGGGGTTATGGGATATCCAGGTTCAAATCTTTGTAAAATCATATTACTACAAGGTAATATACAAAGTGAATAAATAATAAATGTCCAAAAAAAAAAGAAAAAGTAGTTAACATCTTAGCTCATTGTCGACAACCTTAAAATTAAGTTGACTACTAATGGACTCAGACAAATAGCATTATATTTCCCCATGCCACAATGTCATAAGAAGGTATCAGAAGAGTATGATACAAGACTCATGATTCATGGAGTCTCACCCAGTTTAATGGCTCACTCAGTCTTGACTCTTACTCTCACTTTTAATTTAAAAAAGACTAGCAACAGCCAATATGGCAGCATCATGACCCTCCATTCCAATTTTCAAATGGCTTCACTAGCTAATTCAAAAACTGCCTCTACCCTTGTCAGTTCTCAAGTGTGTTCCATTCTTTTAAGCTGCCAAAGTAATTTCCTTGTTCTTTTGTCCCTCTTTCCTTTTTAAGCCTGCATTTCCATAACCACCCCCACCCTCCCCCCAAAAAAGAAAAAAAAAATCCGCAGAACCCAAGGAGGGTTTACACAATTTTCTCGCGAGATGCATGGATTACTTTTACAACTTTATGAACCCTTTGACTGCAGTCCTTCTGGTTTTTCATTTTTGAGACTATCACCATGACAAACAATAAATAGTGTTTTTTTTTTTTAAATAAAAATAAAAAAAGAAAGAAGAAGAAGTTGGTTTCCCTTATTTTGAAAACAGAAACATTAAAAGAGACGTGGCCATTAAAAGAGCCGTCATGATTTACATGCACTAAATATTCCATTTCAAAAAGCTAATAAGTGCTTTAGAGGACCACGCATGTGATCTGCTTTGATGATGTTGAAACCATTAACTTCCCTTGGTGGGTGTGGGGTCCAACACCCCCTTTTCCTAAAACCAAAAATGATTCTCAGCATTAGCAAATTGTGATCAACCATGCAAAAAACAATGCTCAACTGTGCGGTGTGAAGTGTGAACCTCAACCAACCACCCAGGCAGGAGTATTGAGTGCCAATGCCCACATTATTAGTACCATCCTGTAGACACAAATGGGCATGATGCCATGATGCTGTTTTCAAATGGAAATATCATCTGGGACCATGTCTTCTTGGGCCTGATGAAGAAAAGATTTTCCAGGAAAAAGGAAAAGAAAGTTGAGGAAACCCTTTAGTAACTGTTTGTTTGTTTGGAAAAGTGGCTCTCATATAATATATCATATATGCCTCATTTTATTTATTTGAAAATTATAGTCAGGCGGCAAATGGGCATGTCTCATACGATTTTAAAATATTTGATAAAAGGGTTCGATAGGCATTAGATCACGTCTTATCGGCTTTAGATATCATCATATGTATTTATGTTCAAAAGTTTTATTAATGCTGTTAATATTTAATTTTATGAATATATTTTTTAATCGAGAGATTTGGCTTTAGTTTAGTCTTTTAATCGTAATTTTTAGATAAATTGAAATTTAAATTTATCGTAATATTGGGGCTTTGTTTGGTTTTCGGTTTTTTAAAATTGTTGAAAACATAAAATCTGTTTTATGTTTTTTGAAAATTGCTTTTGTTCTCTAAATTTAATATATTTTGTATTTCTCTATTCTTCTTCTTCTGATTTAAGAACAAATCCAATTTCAAAACAGGGATAAAAAAACATGCCCATAACTTTCCCATGTGAACGAAGTCGAATAAAATCGTAAGGTGCTCTTCTGCAAGACTCAGACAGCAACATATTGCTGTATTGGAGAATGGCCTCATTCACCATCAATCCTTTGTCTTTTTGGATTTATTCACAGAATTACACAAACACCTTATCCATTACATGAGAAAATACTATAGAGATACTACACTCCACCCATAGAGAAAAGATGGCGAGGTAGGTAGAATAGGAGGTTATTTGTTCTTTTTTTTATTATGGAAGGTCGAGGGGAAGGAGAAATCAGAAATACTGGTGGGTGGGTGGGTGGGTGAGATGTTAAATCATTCATTCATTCATTCATTTGAAGGTGTGGCCGTGGGATAGCTTTTGGCAGGTTCATGTCATAATATGGGCACGTGCAAGTTAAGGATAAGAGTGGATGGGGGGAGAGAGTTGGGGTTTTCAGGATTTGTATTCATACATAAACCAAATGAGAGGATTGTCCTACTCCCACTCCCACTCCCACCCCCACCTACTATATATTAAAAACAAAGGCAAGAAAGTAAAACCAAAACACAAAGATTCATTTCTATAGAAAATAAATATGGTGGAAATAATATCCAAAGGGGTCCCAAATTGGCACCCCCATTGAAAAGAGAATCGGTAATATAACTGTAACCCAACACAAATACAAAAATACATGTACAAAACAACAAACAGGAAGGTTGAAAGAAAAGGGCTTCCAACAATCTATTTCTCCTTCTAGTTAACCAAACAAACCCGGATTCTATTCTCCGGAGAAAGAACCCATGACCAGGTGTTTTTGTTTTTCTTTCTTTTTCTTTTTTTTTTTTCTTTCTGAACCTCTACAAACTTAAATTCTTCATTCCAATGCTTAGCCTTCGACGGGCATTGGATCAGTTCTAAAATGTTCACAACTTCTCCCATGTCTGGCCGATTCGATGGCACCTGAGCCGCACATATCAGCCCGAGTTTTATCACTGGAATAGCCTCATCTGCTGGAAATTCCCCAAGGAGCTTCCTGTCAATACATTCTTCCACTTTACCTTCATCAAGTGCTCCCCTCACCATGTCACAAGGACAACCACATCATCCTCATGTATTCCACGGGTGCCCGCCCGGTCACTACCTCCAGAACCAACACACCAAAACCATACACATCACATTTCTCGGTTATTTTTCACTGTTCCGACATGCAAATTCAGGTGCCATGTATCCGTGCACTCTGGAGCTTGCTGCTTAGATTTATATCAGTCTAGCATTGGCAGCAGCCTTGCCAAGCCAAAGTCTCCCACCTTGGGTTCACCACCACTGTCTATCAGGATATTTGTGGATTTAGTTGTGTGAATTATGTTCAGTTGATTGGTGCAGATGGGCCAAACCTTTTGCCATCCAAGAACTATATTTGAACCTCTCGCCATGAGAACAGCTTTTGCCTGGAACCTCATGGAGATGTTTATGCAAACTCCCACTGGATATGTTCATAAATGAGCAGCTGTAACGATGGAGTCCAGTAATACCCTTTGAGTGCCACTAGATTATGGTGCTTGATCTTTCCAAGACTTCTCACTTCCCTCTCAAAATGTTCTTGGGACTTGATCAAACTTGAAACAGTCAACTTCTTGATGGCAACTGAACGCCCATCTCGAGGGATTGTTCGATAAACAGCTCCAAACCCACCACGACCGAGTTCACAGTCCTTGTTGAGCAATGCATGTGCCCCAGCAACAAAGTCAGCATCACCAGAGAGTGACAAGTTTCCCATGCCCAGGCATCATCAGTGGGAATGGCTGAAATCATCCCACCAGATAACATGGGGCTGCTTGGCAGCACGAGACATTGATGACCGGACATGGATGTTGAGGATACTGACAGCTAAGACACCAATAACGTAAAAATGGCTGCACCAATGCTTGTGCCAAGGCAGAGATGCTTAGTATGATCTTGTGACGGTGATTTGAAGGAAAGTTTGGCATTAGAGATGTTGGAAGAAGAAGTCAGGATTAAGCACAATGGGCTTAGGATGGACAGAAGGGCAGGGCGGTTCACAGCAGGTACAAGGGATGGATTACCGAGACAGATGATGGGGGATGGTGTTGAAGAAGCCACCCGATGGCAATTCGCCTTGTACTTTGTTATGGGAGATATTGAAGGATAGAAGGTGTGAAAGATTTGTCAGCTCTTTTGGTAAACTTCCAGTGAGATTGTTAAATGACAAGTCCACATTTTCAATGTTGGTGAGATTAGCAATGGCTGCAGGGATTGGACCTACGGGCAGTTGTGAGATAAGATTCCTACACAAAAACAGGCACTTGTCAGAACTGTTAAGATGTAGGCTAATATATAAAATTTGAGATCAAAGAGAATGATCAGCTAAATAACAAAATTTTATCCATGTTACCAGACAGGAAGGAAAATTATCACGTTAATCAACATAGCTAGAAGATAAGGTGGCTTTGCTTCTTTTTTAAGCAATAAAGTTACAAATTATAACATCCTAAAAACATGCCTTTATATCTATTTTAAGTCCAGGAAACTTGTAACAAAAACTTTAACAGCCTGGGCGATCAAACAGTAAGACATGCTTATTTTCACCATTTTTTTTTCTTCTAACTATTCCCGCCACCTGACTTGGCTACTGCCATGATCACCTCATGTAACAGTGCATCACCATTTGAAAGTCAAATTAAATCAAAATGCTCTAACAATGGAGGTGCAGAATAGTTAATAAATAGATACTGCTAAACAGCACAACTTAGAGAGTAACATCGTAGTTAATTGAACCGATAAGACTAAGTAAAGCTAAGTGCAAATATTTCTATCAGGAGTATTGAGAAAGTACAACTAGGAAAAATAAAGATGTTTCACCAGTCGGCTTCCAGCCAACGGAATCAGTTAGAAATATCAGTTAAAACTACCTGCAAAGAATATTTTCCAATGCAAGAAAAACAAGGCACAAGAGACAGCTTACAAAGATGTATCAGTGACGTGCACTTCTCATCTGGGTTAGATTTTCCAGCAAGAAAGTTCTTCTCAGCCTTGGGTCATTCGCATGGCACATACGGTTTCCAGGAATCTTGCATTCGACGACCCGACTAAAATCAAGCACATATAAGGATTTTCAATTCACCTATGCTTTTAGGGAATAGAACCAATCAGGAGTTTCTCGACATATTCAAGGACTACAAATTGCAAAACAGCAATCCCAGATGAAATTTCACCAGATAAGGCATTTGATGACTCATCCAAACCTGAAGCTTCAAATAGAGGCAGCCATTGATATTAGAGAGAGGAATATTCCTCACGCTTCCACTGAATTTGTTCGGCAAGTGAAATAGTTTGTAAACCCAGACTAAAAATCCAGGGAGGAATGTTACCTGACAACGAGTTGTGGCTAACATCCATAGCCACAAGGTTAGTGCATTTTGTCATAGACTCAGGCAAACTTCCATGGAATTCATTAGCGGATAAATTTAGTTCCTTCAACAACAAGAGGTTTCCAATTGAATTGGAGACCTGACCCAAGAAACACATTTACAGAAAGATCAAACTAGCCAGGTTTCCCTCATCTCTCGAATCAATCAGGGACTTCTCAGTCAACAGATTACCCCTTAAACTAAGGTAATTGCACATTCTAAGTCTCTGTATCGACTTTGAAGCCCCCTGAGATTAAGTTTTCCTTTCAAATCAGAAGCAATCTCAGAAAGGAACAACTTCAATGTCGTCTGGGATGCGGCCTGAGAACATTCTTCCCCAAATTAATTGCTCTTAGACTATACAAACTTCCAATTCCTTCTGGAATCTCACCCTCAAAGCATTGGATAAATCCAAGCGATCTTGGAAATAAACAAGACCAAGATTCCATCAGAGCAATTGCCCCGAAAGCTGATTAGAGGAAGTTCACTCCCTCAGTGTGTGCACGAGCTCAAGGAATCCGGAATCTGCCCTGAAAGCTTGTTCCCAGCAAAAGAGACAGCGATTAGCGACCCACATTGTCGAAAAAACTCGTCCGGTATTGGGCCAGAGAGGTTATTCTCACTCAAGTCAATAACTCGAAGGCTGGCAATGCTGCCGAGACTAGGGTTTATAGTCCCAGTGAAGTTGTTCTTCGACAACGACAGTGTCCGAAGGAATTGCAGCCGCAAAAGGCCTCTACCAATCCGACCGGAAAGGAAGTTGTCAGGGCGAGCTCCATGTACGAAGTTGGTCCGGAGATCGCATTTGACAGCAACAGCAGTTGCAGGAGTCGTTAATCCTCTTCATTTCCAAGATGCGAGGCTTCGACTCCGGATCTTGGATGCAGCCTTGAAAGACACAATCAACCCCAAAACATCGTCATTGAAGCAGTGTCTAAGTCCCAAAACAACAGGAACTATAAACAGGAGCAGCAAAGATTCACCACCATTTCTCTCACTCAATCCTCAAAAAACCCTACTCCTCACAAGCCTCAAATACCAACCTCACAACCATCAACACAAGCAATGGAGCAAAAACAAACTCCGTCTGAATCATAAAATAAACACACTCAAGAACCATAAACCCTCTCTACAACAAACAATCAAATTACACAAAAAAGGAGCATTTAAACCGGACGTCAAAAGCACCACGGCGGCCGGAAGTCGGTTTCCAGCCAATGCAAGCGGAATCATTCCAAGAATGCCGAAGAAGCCAACACCGCCAACGGCGGAATAGGAGAGGAATCTGAAGCGAAATGAAGGGAGAAGCAGTAGCAAAACTGGCCAGAGAAGGGAAGATAAGTAGATGTCTATGTCCAGGAACCCTAGTGGGCATTAAAAGAGAGAGAGAGAGAGAGCAGTGCTTGTGCTGGTACTGGTAATCTCTGAAAAGGGAAAGAAAAATAAAAAATAAAATGAATTAATAAATAAAAGCATTTAAAGATGGTAACGGCGAAAAGTGAGGGCTGCTGTGGAGCCTTTATTACCCTGACGGCCTGACCCTACGTACGTGGTTGTATTCATTCGGTCTGACCAGAATCGGGAGTGTCACCTGTAGATCTTCAATCACACTTGGCATCGTTTCCGCTTGGTTTATGTCTTAAGCTTTGTTTTCAGCAATACGTCCTAGTCTACAATCCTCCTCCATAATTATTATTACTTTTAAATAAATAAATAAATTTATTTTAATAATACAATATATATAGAAACTCATAATCAAAATTGCTCCAAACTTAAAAAATGACCTAAGTTAATGATAAAATAAATCGATTAAAGACATACATATTTGAATTCATAAAAATGCTTAGAAATATCTAAGATTTCAGATCTGTAACATACTCACGAATATGATTTGATCTAATAACTCAATAAAATTTAATTTTATCAAATGAGCCTAATATATAATATTGATGATCTATTTCTTCATTCTTTATAAATCAATTATAAAATCGTTATATTTAGAATTATGTGAAACCACAACGAATGAAAATAAAGATAAATCAAAATCGATGTAGAAAAGAAACCATTTATTGAAAAATAAAACTCAAATCTAGAGAATAAATGATAGAATTTATGATTTGAATCGAAATACTAATGAAAAATTACATATTCTATATAACAAAAAAGACTTAAAAGAGATAACAGAATGAGAGGATGTTAGGGCTTCCATAAAAGAGAAATTGGTTTTTATTGAAAGCTACTATTTTGTTTGCTCACATATTATAATGATACTATGATTAATATCTTTTATTTAATTTAAAATTGAAATAAGAGAGATAATTGGGGCCAATAAGTTTCAGCAATTAGTTTTTAAAGAGTTAAACCAAATAAGGAACATAGGGGATAGGGTTCGAAACTTTACGATAGCACATTAATACAATGCTATAACTCTAAGTGAATAATTATAAAAAAAAAAAAAAAGATGATTTAAATATATAAATGCTAGGTGATTTTTTTTTTTTGAGATATTACTATCTAGTACTTCTAAATTCTTGAAATATATTTGAAAAAATCAATATGTTTACTTTTAATATGTTTACAAGTTTGAGGAAAAATATGAGAAAAAAAAGCCATAACTGTTTTGATGAGATACAATTATTAAACTTTCAAAATTTATTTAAAAGATATAAATTTGTTAAGCGACAAATATACTCTTACAAGTTTTAATTTGAGTTTCTGAGTGAGAAAATTTTTATGTCATAATAATTGCAAAAACCCATGATACAGTACCGTGTATTATTATATAATTTTATTTTATAATTTATTAATATTAAAATTATTATAAATATTCTCATATATAACCTTATTTGAGATAGTAGAAAATTCAAATGGTATTTAAATGCAACAACCGAATCAAATCTATGTAGTTTTTTTTTCTTTTTCGATTCTTATCGTGATTGTTGCACAATTCACAACAAAATATATTTTCACATATTTTTATATTTATTTTGAAGTATAATTATATAGAGTATAAAAATGATTAGAAATAAAATATTATAAATAAAAAATTTAAACATATTTTAAAATATAAAATATTAAATTAATAAAATTTCAAAATATGAAAGCAACGTTTATTTTATTAAACATCAAATTGTTGTAGAGCCTTGCAATGAAAATACTTTTTGTTTCAAAACCTCAATATTTCATAAGAGTATTGTAAATTATCACCCTAAATATTTTTATTTATTTCATTTCTAATTTTTGCATTTATAGAAAAATAAAAGTAGAAAATAAATATAATATATTGTATATAACTCTAATTTATTTCCCTTCTTTTTATTTTCTTATATTTATCCTGTCTGTTTTGTTTTTCTATCATTTTATTGAACTAATATTTTGCAAATACTTGCCAAAATATAATTATAAATAATCAAAGCACTAAGGAATAAGGAGTTAAGGATACGTGACATATGAATTAACAATATAATATTATATTAAATTAGTAATTTTGTAGAAAGCTAAAATATATACCCATATGGTTATTTGAGTAGAAAAAAATATTAAACAGAATCTAACCTTATCATTCAAAGATAGAGAATACTACAATATAATATACAAAATAAATAAGCAAAAGAAAAACTAAAATATATAATTACAAGGGATATAATTTTTTTGCAAGAAAATAATAAAAAAAATTAAATGGCAGAAGAGTATTCAGCTATAATTGAGGTGTAACTAGCATCTCAATTATTTTAGTTCTATAGTATTTAAAACCAATATATTTTAAATGGATGTGTGATTAGGATTGGTAATATGGGTTAAGTTTGATGGGTGATCAAGCTGAGTAAATTTTTAGAGGATTAGGTTATAAAATTTGAGGCTCGAATCAGATGAGGACCAAGATTGCCCACTTCCTATTTTGACCCAGTGGCCATATCGGTTTAGCCTAAGTTAGAACCAATTGCCGATTGACCCAAATTTTATTTAATTTTTTTTTTTAAGTACCTAATTTAGTAATTGAGATTTTCAAAGAATTCATCTATAAAATTTGATATTTTAGTTATCACTTTTATAACGTAAGGAGTTTAAAATTGTATTATTATAATATATGATTAATATATTAAACTTTATTATTTAACTCATTTTATTTTCAATTCCTAAATGTGTATTTTTAATATAATTTTATATATTTTATTTATCTCATTAATCATATTTTAAATGTTTCAATATTTTTATTTATCCTTTAAATTTTATTCAATCATATATATTTTTTTGATAAAAATGAAGTTATACCTAGTTTATAAATTAAATTAAATTTAATAAATAAAATATCAATATATTTTCAATATTTTATTACTTCAAGCTAGTATTATGCCAAAATAATGTTATTTTAAAAATAATTAATAAAAGTATACATAATTTATTTCTAATATGATTATATCTTCTAGCAAGATGAATTTATCAAACAAATAGGATGTTTCATTATTATACGATTTGAGATATTTTGGAAAAAATATTTTTTTATTCAAAACATAAATGGAAATTTATATTATTAACATTCTAAATGAATTAATAGATAATAATAAGCTATTAGCGGTCAGTATGTATATCTTTCTCTTTGTGAAACAAATGTTATTATTTGATATAAGCAGAGATAAAGATGAAAGGTTAGAGGCATAGAGATTTGTTTGATGCTTTGCACTTGTTTTCAAGATATGTTATTAAGTTGTTACTTTATTGTTTTGTACTATTTAGCTAGTTAGTTTGATATTTTTGGTTCACATAATAGTGTTTCTTATTATTTATTTATTTAAGTTTGTTTACTATTATCATGTATTGTTTTAGACTCAGTATTTTATATATTGATTATTATATATTTGTATATTATTTATTTTTATTTGAAGAATATGAATTTGTAAAATAATTTTTGTAGAATTTTTAAAAGGTTTTGACGTTTATATAACATATTGAAAACTAGGCGTATCAAAATTAGTATGACCACGGTCTTGAAACCACGGTTACTTAAATTAGCAGGGATTTGAAATGGGACCTAAGCAAAGTTGGGTAGTAAGCAGTAGCAGTTTGCATTTAATAGCAGGTAGTACAGTGGGGTATGCAAATGATTTGCGACTGGATTTTACTAGTTAAAATAGGTGTGAGTGTGATAAAAAACAAAGGTGATGGAAAAGAATAACGATGAATAAGTAAGGAAAACAGCGTAGGAAGGAACAACGTGACGCGCATGATGAACGAACAAAGGCGCGAGCGTATGGATTGAAATAATAGGATGAAATATATGATGAGATGAGCATCATGAACCAAATCTCACCATGGTCTTGCACATCATGAGCCATCTCCCACGCAGCACATCGAATGTGAAATAAATATGAGCATATCACGATTATATCAGTGGTGAATGAATATCGGTGATATATAAAATATAAATATAAGTAGTGTGGTCTAAAAACCAGATTTGGACCCATTTCTGACGAGAGAGCGACCTGGGTGATGATCCACTTAGGCGAGAAATAATTATATATTTGAGACCGACCCGTAGAGCATACCAGTGAAGACACTGGATAGGCCTGGCGACCTCAGGGACGGAGCCAGTGAACTGACGTGGTGAATTCATTCAGAAACTTATAGATCGTGCTTAGTTTGATCGATCCAATAGATTTAAGCTAACTAGTACATTCCTAAAATTTAAACATCAGCTCGGTAGTACCTTCTGCATTGAAAATGAAAGCATACATTAAGAACTTTCAACCATATAGGAAATGATATCAAAAGAATACAACAAAACCTCAGAGTACAATGATGTGAGTCTCTATTTGGAACTTGCATAAATGTAGTACCTTTTATACTGATTTTCAAGGAATTGGGAGGGAATATGTTTTTTGACAATAGATAGTCTAGGTTCTTAAGAAGGCATTTGGATTTTCATTTATGTAGATATGTATATATGTATTTTCATAATTGTGCTTTAAGGAAAATCATGGATGTAGAAATTTGAGATTTTGACATGGGAAGTTCTCAGTATGACCATAATAAATCAGCGTTATATCAAGCTAAAATTTAATAATATCAAAGAATGCGAAAAGTAGTTAAACATAATTTAGAATATATAGAGCATCATATTTACGAACAAATGTATGTGTATTGAGCAAATGGATTCTATTTAGTATATTTTTGTGCTTAGAAAACAGGATGGATTCTTAGATCACAATGTATAAAGACACACGATGAAGAAGATCGGGTTGGGCATGAATCTAAATGTGAGCTTGACTCCCGGCAACATAGACATCAGGCTGGTACAGCTACGGAAAAGAGTGAAATCACAAATAAGTAGCGACAAAGACTTCAGTAGTAGTGGAACTACTTTGAATTAAATAGAAAATATCAGGACAGCGAGAGCGTCTTTTGCATGTATATTATGGCTATCAAACTATATATATGAAGTCTAATCTATGAAGCAGCCATCCACATACTCATAGAAAAATGTAAAAAACCATGAGGATATTGGACAGTACTTATGAAGTGAAAGTCGAGATCTATGCTAATCACGATCACAAAAATTTGATCTGAAAGTTTAGTGAGTTGACGGTTGAGAGCAGTACTTAAGCATGATTTACCAATTTTAGGTTGTCAGTATGAGGGTATTAGGCAATGTTCAAGAGTATGCTTGTGACAATATCAAGATGCCTTCTAGAGATATAGATATGAGGATGTGTTAGAAATTTACAAGAGAGAAGGATAAACTTAAAAATTGTGTTGGGGTTCCCTTCTTGGAAAGAATTTATTTAACATCTAATTTGTATGAGCTATATCAGCGTAGATATATTTCTCACGACCAGTATATTAAGTCTAAATTTAGAGATTGTAAAAAATTTTGAACTTGTCTACATTACTTACTCTATAACTGAGTATTGCATTTAATGAAAAATTTATACATTTTCTAGCAAGTTGGGGAATTGAAAGGAAATTGTATTTTCTTTGACTTTGGATAGTAAGCTATAGTAATGATTGTTTTTTGTTGAGTTGTTGAAGAGGTCAACAGCAGCAAAATGCTATATTGAGGGATGGTAGGGTTCTTTCATGTTCGATGTTGTGCACATATTCTTAATTTGATAGTCAGAGATGGGTAGATTAATCAAATCGGTAATAAAATTAACATCAAAATATATTAAAGAACTCATCAGGAAAGAAAAAAAAGTTCATGGATTGTATTTATCAAGTTTCATTAGAAGTAAAAAGGTTTGCAGAGGATGTTCAACTAGGTGGAACTGACTTATATTATGGCAATGAGTGCACTTTTTATCGTCATTGAATTTGTTAATTCTGAGTTAGTGATTAATTATGAACATTGTCAGCTACCGAGAAGAATGGAGCAGTAGAAAGATTTCCTAATTTGTTAGTGTGTTTCATAAAGTTACTTGTATTCTACATTTTATCATATCCCACGGCTAATTTGTACTTCACAGTCATTCCTGAATTAACTTTTATACTTTCAGAAGGAGAACATTAAAATAGAACAATAATAATTTTCTAAGAATAATGGAAATATAGTAAAATACCAAATTTATTAAATATTAGAATTAAAGATTTGATATAGATATTTTCAAGTGCCATATCATCTTGGATCCACTCAGGTACAAAATTAGGTTTAGATAAGAGACTATTCAAAACTTATGGTGGTGATTCTATGAATTCAAGTGTGTTAGGGATACTTTATTTGAGCTCTTTAGATTGTACTCACGTCAGCTTGTCACATGTTGTTCAGAGTAAAACTAAGTAGTGAGAAACAAGAGTTAGCGAGGACTCATGGTCTTGATGATTCAGAGAAGCCTTTTTCGGGTAAAATATAATTTATTTTGTTTAGATGGAATGTAATCAAGTAGATTTATTGTATAATATGTGGCTTTGTATAAAATGGGATTTTGAAAAACGTGAAGAAAGAGATTATACTGTTTCTAGGTAGTAGGAGTTATGAGTTGTATTTTTAATGAAAAAATATTTGAAAGAAAAAAGGAGTTTGAATATTCTACTTTTTGGAAAGGAGGAAGCAGTTTAGGCATCTATATTGTCTGGAGTTGAGCACATGATGTGATGACAATTCCTGTACCTACGGTTGCATGCAGATATGCATTTGAAATCACAGGTGTTAGAGTTTTGAATAAGTATAGAAGTTCACTTTTGCCGAGAGAGCATCAGCTTTGATTTGTACTAGGAGGTGAACTCATAAGAAAGCAATGGGTCAATTCAGTTTACTAGTATTATTTTCTCATTATTCTAATTCATATGATCATTGATTCATTTATATTTTGTACTTTTGTTGTGCTTTAGTTGTAGATGATTCTAGTGATGATTAGGAGAAGGGAATTAGATGATGATATTTTCAATCAAAATATGAAGTCTAATAAAGTTATATCAAGCTCAATGTTTCTAATTTTTATATCTATCATTGATCATGACTAAGGAGTATTATCAGGATTTTGGTACTGATTTAGTTATGAATTGTTAATTATTAATGTTATATAATACTTCATTTAATTTATTGTAGGGCATGGGAATTTGGTTATTGAATCCACACTCATTATCGTGGGGTGATATGCTCACTGAATTTGTGAATCATGGAATTTATAGTTGTTTGAGATTGTAATTTGTAATATGATTGTTATTGGATTGTATTTATGATTTGTAATATGGTTGTTGGTGGAATTTGGATGCTGGTTGAATATTTAGATTGTAATTTGTACTTTATTATATAGTGGTGTGGTATGAATGATAATACTAAATATTACATTTTGTTACAGTTTGTTAGTTTATGAAGTTAACATTTTTAAATAAACGAATTAAATGGTTAAATGGGTGGTTTAAACGTGTTAAATGGGTTAAACGATGTGAGTAAGCAATTAAGTGGTGAATGGTGGTTTATCGTGTTCGCGACCGACCAAGCGAAGCCGATTAAGGTGGAGCGTGCAAGCGAGTGGTGTCGTGCAGTTTGATGGCGGTTCGTGCGTGTTTAGATTTTTACGTTTATTAGCGTGTCGTTATGAGGTTCACGTGTTTTCACGTCGCTAGTTGGCAAATGTAGTTGCTTGGCCAAAATGGCGTTTGACACATTAGTAATGTAATTGAAAATGGTCGATTAACCCAACGAAAGTTTATTCAGACCTTGAAGTAGAGTCGATGATGGTAATATAAGCGTTTCAAATAAAATATTGCACATAGAAAATTGAATAATTTAAAAAAATGATAAATATGTATGAATTATAATTATATCAATGAATCGCACAAAATAACTTTAAATATATATATATATATATTGTGCTTTTATTTTTTATTAAGGAGTCTTAACAATTTAAGGATTTAATTTCTTTTTTATAAGGTTAATTTGGACGGTAAGTAATAGCTAACAATTTCTAGTTTCGTTGGTTATGTAACGAGAGATGAACAAAAATTGTGGCTTTAAATATCATAGAAATAAAATGACAAAAGTTAGAAGGAATAAGTTGACACAGAATTATATGAATGGGGGTGCAAACACCCATTTAAATAAGCTCAAATAATCAAATAAACAACAAGGGTACTATTAAAAGTATAAAAATACTAAAATAAATCAGATCACATGAGTGTGAATACTGGGTTCATTCAAGTAAGATATGGAGGAGTAGCAATTTTGTGCATGAATATGTGGAACACAAAGAAGTACAAGCTGTCTCACTCTTCTAATTTTGTATCTTCAGATTTTCAAATAATAAAGAAGCATTTTTGTGTTGGTAATCGGCTACTGCTTACTGTTGTTTATATAGGTTAGAGGATTCGGTTTTTGTTTGGTTTGACTTTGGATCTCAAAGGCCCGCATAAACATGATAAAATACATTGCGTTGCTTAAAGCTTGAATTCGAAATCATTAGATATATTTATTGAGTAGAAAATTTTGTATTTTACTGTTAGATTTTTTCTAGAAATAGGGGAAAGCGTTTAGTTGCAGGAGATAGGGCTGAAACAGATTTTTGAGAGAAGCAGAGAGAGAGAATGGATTCATTTAATTTTCGGCGTTTTGTATATGTGGATGGGAGAGAAACGAGATTAAGATCTGTTTAGGCGTTTTCAGATTAGGATTCGAGTAGAAGTTCGATGAGATGGGTTGAGAGAGTGAGAGAAGCGTACTGATAGTTAGTGCGAGCGTGTTTTAGAAGTAGTAAATGTTAGGAGATACGTTGAAATTTTAAGTGATGGATTTTGGATATCAGTTGGAAGAATTCATGCTGGCGCAAGGAGTCTTAGAATTGAAATCAGTAATTAGGTTAAGAGAGAACGAAACATCTCACCTTTATATTAAGTTAAGTGGTATATGGACTCTAAAGTTTAAACAGGATCTGGCATCAAACAAGCTAGTTTTCACAACTAGATTCAATCGGTGAGCTGGTGCCAAGTGAAGAATACTGCCTCTAATAATAAAAGTTCAGGTACAGGTTGTGTATGACCGATGGATATCCTTGATTTTTCTGTAGAACAAGAGCAAGGTTGTAGTCGAAGTAAAAATAGTATTATTAATTTGGAAGTTTGTAATGAATTAGATTCGAGATATAAATAGTAAATATATGATGAAGCAGATATTAAGTATTAATGAGTATAATAAATTAGTATAAAATTTATAAGTTAATAATATAATGATTATAATATTTATACTTCTAATTTTTCAATATGTGCTTGCTAATTTGATATTTTTAAATGATAGAATCAGTTTCATATACAAATGAAGATAAGTTAAGTAAGAAAGCGTTGTAAATAGGATGATGAATAGCATTGAAGAGTAGTAATAGACAGGCAATAAAGTGAAAGTTGATAGAAAACTGGCGTCGACGCAGAAAAACGAGATGAAAACTAGTATTGGGTGGAAGAACATTTTTGTTGGAAGTAGAAGTGAAAATATATATGGAATGATGATTTCGAATTAGGAATGTTTGAAGAAATATATAAGCCGCCCGCAGGAAACAAGAGGAACACAAATAAAATAAAGACCATAATAAAATCATTCTCACCTCAACAGAATAATATTTAGGTTGTATGTGGTTTGGACCTTCACTTAACAAGGGGTTATGACTTTTTTTTTTTTTTTTTGATAATTAATCATTAATTACAGCTTAGTATCTGTTTCCACTTAAATTCGAACTCTTATAAATGTCATGATATGAAGTGCTCTGAACCAACTGAGTTACATGTCATTGGCAACAAAGGGTTATGACTTATACAGACTTTAAAATGTTGGGAATCAGAACATAAGTGGACATGTCCACATTTAGATTGGATAAAGAATTTTATATGGACTGACTGAAAGAGATTATGCTAGGGAAATTTCCCAATTTGTCCATTAGTGGACTTGTACAATCATTGTTTGTGACATGGTATAGAAAACAAAATAACGATAATAATTGAAAATTGTATTGGTTGGACCAATTGAATCGATTTTAGACAAGTAATCATGGAAGAAAGGTTACAACTTAAGATGAGTAACATAAGCAAGGGAGGCAAAAAAAAAAGAATGTTGATGCCGGAAAATTTGTGTGCTACGTCTGTTTTTCTTTACTTGATTTTAAACAACAAAACATTTTTTTTTTAAAGAATAAACAACAAAACTTAGAAATTAAGTAGTACTTAAAGATCCTTTTGAAACCCGAAAAATATTAAGGAAATAATATAAAGATGAGAATAGAGAAAAAAAAAAGTGAAATGAAAGAAAATTTGAAGAAAAATAAAAATAGGTTTAATCTTAATAAATTAATTTTATATATTTATTGGCTGGAACTTTTATTGGGTGCTATTAATTTTGTGTTCCAAAATTAGCTTTCAACAGCTGTATTGTTTGTTTTTATAATCTTTTATTCCTATTAAGTATTAAAAATAAAAGAAAATTCAAAAAATTAAGAGTTGTTTGGTTGACATTTTTTTAAAAACAAGGACAATACCATTTTAGTATTATTTGAAAAATATTCTTATTATCTAAATTCAGTGTTTTTTGAGTTTTTTTTTTTTTTTTAAAACCAACCAAACGTGTTTTCTGTATTTTTCTTTTTTCCTTTGTTTTTCAAAACAAAAAAAAAAAGTTTTCAAAAGCTATATATAAACACACCCTAATATTTTTATTTGAAAAAACAAAATATTTTTATTTTTTATCCAGTAATAAATGGTGAGATTTTTCTTTCCGATTTAGTAATAAGTTGTGAAAAAAAAAAGAAATAAACAATAAAATCTAGCAAAGCAAATTGCTTCTAATAAATAAATAAAATAATAATAATAATAAAAAAACACATAATAATGCCTTGTAGCTAAATAGAAGTAAAAAAGCAACCTTTATTGGAAGGTTAGTATATATATATCCCTTGCTTCCCCCCTCATTAGTCATTGCTTGATTCCTTCACGTTGAAAGTATCCACAACAGAAATGTTGTCAAACTCAAAAATAAAATTTCTAATTAGGACGCAGTTTTTAAAATATTCTCAAAAACAGTACTGTTTTTAAATAAATATTTTTATATTTGAAAATAAATTAAAAGTATAATTGGTTTTATAACCCATGAACTTGAAGTTAGAATCCTCACTTCCATTATTTTTGAAATAATAAGTTTAGAAACTTTTAAAATATCGAATTTTTTTTTTTAATTTCCCAAAGTAGGTTATTATCCTTTAAATGCATTTTCAAAATGGTAACAGAAAAAGACTTCAGATTTTTTGTTTTTATGAAAGAAAAATATGAAGTCATCATTATTTATACGTAAAATTAGGTAGTTAAATTTTGGACTTCTCAAGATTTTTTTAGAAGGAAAAATAATATTATCGATTCAAACTAGTAATAAATCATATAAATCCAATATACAAGTTACTAAAAATCATCAAGGAAGAAACAATATTCAAGTTAATAGCATAATAAATCGGTATAAAGCTTAGGAATTTGATAATATAGTATTTAAAATATTTCTGACTTGATTATTTAGCATGCTCGGCAGTAGTAATTTGTTCTCTTCATGATAGAATGCTATTTTAATGCTGAAATAATCTAAAAGCATCTGATATATATATCAGTAATAAGTCGGCAATGACGCAAAAAGATAAAACTGGAGTGGCGTTTGTTTTTCGCAATATTGAATATAACTTTTTGAGCTTAATGGTGAATAGTGCATGCATTAAGTATTAAGTTATTGTTTTTAACATTGGATGTTAATTATGAATGGCGGCCAGGGCCAATGAATTATTTTGAGTTAAGCACTTACTGCGCCTAATGCTATCCATTTGATAATTTGGTTTTAGCTGTAATCGGGTTTTTAACGGATTTAGGTTTATTTTCTAAAATCCGAGACGGGTTCGGGGCGGGTTCAAGTATTGTTACTCCCGTCCAGCCCCGATTATATTTTAAAAATATTTTTTATTATTTTATTTTATACTTTAATATAAATAATAATAATAATTGGAATTTTCTCAACAAAAAATTTAGAATGTTTTTTAATAAAAAATTTATAAAAATTCATAATATTTTTATTTTTTTATGAAATATATTAATTTTAATATAATAAAAATAAAAAATCAAATATAAAAATAATAAAAAACAAAAATCAAATATAAATGAGGAGGGTTTGAGAATTTGTTATCCCTAATAGTGAATGTTGCTAGTCATTCTTCTTATTGGGTAATGATGAGTTTTTCTTATTTTGGTGAAAAATGACTTACGAATAGAAAAATACGAATATTTAATTTTTATATTCGAACTTTTTAAAATTTCAATGATAAATTGTGAAAATTTTAAAAAACAAGCGACTTAAGTGAGCTATTCGACTTTGGCGTGGGAGTCAACAAACAATCCCTAAGATTTTGTTTAGTAGGTAGAAAATTTACTACATTTTCTCTGATGAAGCTTTTGAACAAGGAAAAGCGGCGTTTAGTTACGAGAATAAGACGAAACAAATTTTAGCAAAGAAAATAGTGTTTATTTTGACATTTATATATGAATCGAAACGAGTAAAACTGTTTTCGCTGTTTCAATTAAATTAATGAAATTCGATAAAATGAGGTTGAAAATGAAACGTATTTTGACAAATTCAAGTGCAACGTATTTTACGAAAATGAAAACTAAGGTAGAATACATTGAAAATTTTCATGTCCCGAATTTTGGATAAATTGAAAATTTCGTGAAATAAGCGGGGCCCTAAGGTGGTGTTTGTTTTATATCTTGAATAGAACTTTGAGCTTAATCTTTGAATAGTGTAACATGTATTAAATATTAAGTTGTTTATTTTTAAGCATTCAAATTACAATGAGTAGGGATAGCAACGAGATAGATTATTTCGGGTTCTCGTCAGCCTCGCTCTTGATGATAATACGAGGGAGTTTAATTTAATTTTAATCGGATTTTAACGGGTTTGAGTTTATTTTCTCAAATCAGGGACGGGTTCAGTATTGATACTACCTTAAAGCACAGAAAATTAGAAATTTTGAAAAATGGCGAAATGTTAATAAAAATAATAAATTGTCGTAGGGTTCGGGAAGCCCAAAAAATCTCTAGATCTCGGATGTCGAAACGGACTACGCCGTTAAATTCATCTCGCGAAATCTAGTAACCCAGAAAAGTTTCGTCGAATTCTAAGACAAGCGGAATTTTTTTTTATTTTATGAGTGATAAGTTCCCAATGACTCAAGGGACGGGATTTTTACGAAAATCTCGAAAGTCGTAATAGGCACAGGTTGGATTAGATTTAAAATAAAGTGAGCGCAAAGAAATAAATTATTTCGGGCGAAATGAACTAGAATGAGTAATATGAGAACCGTAATAATAAAATAATAATAATAATAAGTTGCATTACAATTATATTTTAAAAATAATTTTTATTATTTTATTTTTATCTTTTAATATAAATAATTATTATTATTATAATGTTTTTAATAAATAATTTATAAAAATTCATAATATTTTATTTTTATGAAAAATATTAATTTAATATAATAAAAATAAAAAGGCAAATATAAAAAATAAAAATAAAAAATAAAATCAAAATAAAATGTAAATGGAATGAGTTTGAGAATTTTTTTAAATGCCCAGCAATGCAGCTGTTAATTTTTAAATGAGACAAGTTTGGGAGTGAAAAAATAAATGGCTAGGATTCGGGATGGGACCACCGGAGTCCCGAACCATCCGATTGTCGTCACCAGTAGTGTATATTCTTATTTCTTGCTATTGGGTAATGATTGGAGTTTTAACATTTTTGTGGAAAATGACTTTTTATGAATAGAAAAAGCCAAGAATATTTTAAGCTTTTACATTTTTTAAAAATTTCGAGTAATAAGTAAGTAAAAAATTTAAAAAACAAGCATTTTAATCTTGAAAGACTATTTAAAACTAGCGTTAAATCCAATATGTACTTTAAGTGCTGTGAAAAAATCATTTAATTGAGAAAGTAAATGAAAGAATGAGATATAAATAGGTAATTTGAAATGAGAATAGCAAAATCCACATGTGCTTCTTTAAGAAATGTTAGAATTGGAATCAGGTGCCCAAACGTGACTGACCTGACCCATTCACAAGACCCACATTCGTGATTCGAAGTCTAAGGATGTGAAGAGTGGAGCAATTATATATAATTAAAACTATTTTGAAACCGCTAAATATGATAATGTTGATATTTTTAATCTAAGATGAGGCGGTTTCAAAACCTCAAGTTTTTCACATTCTTTGAACAGGAGAAATTTCTCTCTAACAAAAATGACACGACAGGTAAAAATACTTTTCAAGCATTTGGTTGGATACATTTGTGTTGTGACAACCAGGCAGCATTTATAAGTTTCGTCATTTTTACATTTATTTAATAAGGAAAAAGGGCCAAAAAGCAGCCTTTGTTGGAAGGTTAGAATCATAACTTCGATTCTTTTTGAAATAATAACTTTACAAACTTTTAAAAATGCATTTTCAAAATGGTAACTCAAAATAACTATATTTTCTTTTGATGAAAAGAAAAATATGAAATTAGAATAATAATAATGATAATATGCTGAAGTATTTAATCAACCTTGAGGTTTGGCTGCATCCTATCGGATCCATTTATGATAAATTGCATACATCTAAATTTCAATTAAATACTGTGTAATATAATTTTCAATAAAATTTAATGTCTTTTTTTGAAATAAAAAATAATATTGATGATTAGCTTGTAATAGGTGATGGAGTCGCGTCTGAATAGTTAAAAGCCAAAATGGATAAAAACGATATATAGATTCATTAGCGTAATAAATCGGTATAAAGCACATAAATTTGATAATATAATATTAAAATATATCTATATTTATGGATTCTTGATATACCAATTACTATAATTTGATATATTTGATTGATGGTCTGTTTTCGCATGCGAGATTAACGCCATAAATCAGCGTTGGAATAATGATGAGCAACCCAGCGCGTATCGTAATATATCAACAATAAACTAAAAGTCATAATAAGATGACGACAACATGAAAGACAAGATAAAACATAAATCTTTGTGAAAAAACTATTTTATTGAGTAAAAAAATGAAAGAAAGAGATGCATGCCAGGAGTGAACAAAAAATCATCTTCTTTACTTGAGGAAAAGAGGTTAGAAGATAACAAGATGAGAGAAAAGAAAATGAGGGGCGGTTAGGGTTTCTTTACAACTCAATATAATTTATTTATTTATTTGTTTTTTTTGAAATAATGTATTAAGCATTGTATTACTTGCTTTTATTATTTATTTCTATATTGAAAGACAAATTGTGCATAAGAAGATTTTATTATGAAAGAGACTTGAATATTATTAAGAGAGTTGAGGTATATAAATATACCAATATAATGGCAAAAAGGTAAAAACATAGATTCAATAAAATGAATTCTAAATATACTCTAATACACCCCCTCTAGATGGTGTGCCAAAAATAACATCAACCTTATTACATAAGGAAAAGAGGAGAGATCGAGACAGAGATTTTAAGAAGAGACGTTGAATGCTACATGAGACACATGAACAACATGCAAACTTCGGGACGACCGAACCAAGTCAGCGAATAAATGATAATTAATCTAAGGTGTTTCTGCTTTTATGAAATATAGGATTAGTGGAGAGATAAGTGACACCAAGGTTATCCAAGAACAAGGTAGGCGGGGACTGTACTAAGACAAGAAGTTCTGACAGTAGCGATTTCACCTATTAGAGTTCGGCAACAACATCCCCGCACAGCACGACATCAAATTTCAATGAAAGAACGAGTAATATCATATGTTTGTAGAACTCCGTGAGATCGATTAGCACTATGAAAAGAAACCACCTATGGAGGTATGATCATCTGGGGCCACTAAATACCGTGATCAAAGAAACCATGCAATGTATGAGGAGTGTCTTCAAAAATATTGAGGGATCTCATGCCATCAAGATAACGAAGCAAATGTTTGACCGCTCCCCAATGGTGTTTGGATGACGCGTGCATAAATTGAGAGAATTTATTCACGACAAAGGAAATATCCGACTGGGTCATCCGGAGATGTTGGAGGCCACTAACCACCTGACAGTACGTGGTGTCATTGACCACGCAGCTCCACCGCGAGCAATCGCAGAAGTAATTTATGGCAAGTGATGTAGAGATGTGTTTAGAGCCGAAAGCATGTTATGCTCTGCTGTGAGATCAATGACATACTTTTGTTGAGATAGTAGAAGACCCGTGGAAGTAGCCAAACCTCAACAAGTACGTGGCAAGATAGCACCCCGAGATCCTTGGTGGAGAATTTGGAGTCAAGTTGTCGAATAATAGTGTCAACAAGTGAGGGGTCACTCCCGATAAGAATCAAAACATTAAAATAGACTAGGAAGTAGATAAGTGTATTACCGTGGGAATAAACAAAGAGAGATCAGCCCACCCGGATGCAACAAAGCTAGAGAGAGCAAGAAAGGTGGAGCTCTGCACAAGCTCTGGGAGCTGGTTTCATTCATAAATAGCCTGTGTAAAACGATGAGACATGATGCAGATAATCACATTTGTGTATGTCCTATGTCTCGCACCATATAACTCCTCCGAGGATGCCTCCACGAGAAAGACATTATTTACATCAAGTTGGCGAAGGCCCGACTTATGATGGAGTGTAATGCTAAGAATAGTACGGATAGTGATGGGATTTATCACGGGACTGAAAGTCTCGTAAAAGTCAATACCCGGCTGTTGGAGAAAGCCTTTAGCAACAAGCCGAGCTTTATACTGTGTAGTAGAGCTAAGGGATTTTGTTTGATGCGAAACACCCATTTGTTGCTCACTATATTCTACCATGGGCTCAGGAGGAACAAGAGACTAAGTACCGTTCCGAACGAGAGCATCATATTCTTCCTGCATAGCCTGAACCCACTTCGGATCTTGAAGAGCTAAGGCGACAGTGTTGGGTTCAAGGAGAGGGGGAAGCATGGTGGTAAGGCCATATCTCGGGTTGGGTTTGGTGATGACATTTTTAGAGTGGGTTGACATAGGATGAAGGTTTAGTGGGGGAGAGGGGATAGGTAAGGGGTTGGGAGGATGTCTAGGTGAGGGTGGGGAGGGTGCCGAACCCAACAAGCCGCCAAATGACAACATAGGAAGGAGTGGGCGAGGTCAGATGCAAACATCAAATGAGGCCGAATCAGTAATCAATAGTTCGAGTAAGCTTGAGAGGATTGAGATAGGATGAACCTCTGGGAGTCTCTGATGAGCTTAATCGATGTGATCCACCCTGATACCCTCCCAAATTCCTGTACTGCTTAGCGGAAGTCCCACCCGTATAATCCCTGGGGAAGATACTGGGACCCCACCCTGGGCTGAAAGCAAGCAACACCATACACTTAATACCTAATTATACATGTATATATAAAAACCCGCAAATACCACAGGTAAATGAGGTTTCATAAAAGTTCAATACGAATATCGAGCATTCTAAGAGTATCATGGATTTAGGGGTACGAGTAGAAATGAATAAGTCCAATACATCAACACGTAAATAGATGTAAATGCGATAGAGTACGACAGCTTGTATGGGAGAGCGACGTCAAATTAAGGCTGACAAATCTTTACTTAACCTGGTCTGACCTAGGGAACAGATGAAAACAATAATGTGAGATAATAAATCCTGGAGGGCGTAGTTTATAAGGAAAATAACATTTTATATTTTCAATGGTTCTTCTCTCAAACCTTCCGCTCACTCTTGTAAAGTTCCCGTTTGTGGAAACATTTCACAAACCTAACTTTTACTCCCAAGTCCAATATATGCAACTATGCTCCACAACAAAGTCGACACAATGTTAAGAAACTAATCAGATCAGACACAACATAAGCCAAGACAAAACATGTACACCATCAAGCAATAAGATAACTTTGAAATGCACCAAAATCATGAGTATTAAAATATTATACTATATTTAGAGAAACAACAACGCCCATACCATACCCATCATAAACCGTTTAGGCCGACCTCACGACACCGTGGCAACTAATGAACCCAGGTTACACCCACCATCACGTGGCAACTAACAAACCTCCAAGTAGACCCCGCCAACAACAATGGTGGCAACTACAAAACCTCCAGTAGACCTCGCCATCACGCGGCACTAACAAACCCGCAAGCCCGACCACTCCACGCGGGCACCTAATAAACCTCCGAAACTCCGCCATCACGTGGCACCTAATAAACCTCCGGTAAACTTCGCCATCACGCAATTAACAAACCTCCGTAAACCCGGGCCATCACGCGTGGCACTAACAACCTTCGAAACCGGCCCATCACGTGTCCTCTAATAAACCTCCGGGTAAACCCGGCCATCACGTGGCAACTAATAAACCTTCGGGTAACCCAGCCATCACGTGGTAACCAATATAACCGTTCCCTTTCTCACATGTACCTTTCCAACAATACCGTATTAGAGTAAGTCCACAAAATCTTAAGATCCACTTTTTTTTTTTTTACAATAGTTTTTCAAGATAGTTTACAACCTCAATCCATGTACTCCAAATATCCAAACACCACCAACTCATCCACGAACACAGTAAAACTTGCAAATAGTTAAAATGTTGACAAAATTCACATGAAATAATAACTTGTTTTATATGAAACCGAAAATCATGTTTGAATGCAACCAACATCTGATCAAACAAGATATATGTAAAGTATTTTATCACAATAGAGGTCAACATAATACCCTAAATCATTTGGGTGCATATAAACCACTCATCACTATAGACGCCAATCCCGCTCCCGCAAATTCTCACCCGGCCGTGAGTGCCTCGTAATATAGATAAAACCCGCTTTAGGCTCTAATAACCGAACCAACAACCTTAGATGCCCCAAGGCCTTAGAATAATCGTTAGAACTATGAAACCATCCACCGATCTCGACAAGTCCACTACACAAATAATACTCTATGTGCCCGATACCTAAAATTGGGGCTTTTCACCGAGCTAATTCTCAAATTGAACCGTCCAATAATTCCTAAAAACATCCAATTTCACTAATACAACTCAATTTTGCCAAATTTGACCAATCTAAGACTTATTTCGCCTCCGACTTTCAGAATAATTACCCGAACAACCTAAAAATGGAAATCTGACCAAACGATGTCCAAAATTTACAAACCATATCATCGGAAAGCCCAAGAGACCGTGAAACTCATTGGTACCATTACCTTGGTCCAACAATAACAGGTGGCTTAAACTCGATCTAACCTTCTACGATTTGTTTTCATAACTTCCAAACTGTGAGGAATCGCAAAAGGACCACATGTATGAAGCCAGGCCCAAAACGCGAAAAGCGAGCTTGGCCAAGGCCTCGGCGGCCGAAATCTAAAACTGGGCGACAAACCAAGGTACCGTCGCCTTCTCCGGGCAGATCCCTTGTAACCAGAGCTGGTCGCTGAATACACGCCGCCCGCGGCGACCTGGGCTACAGGGCACGTGGTCGGCCTTCCTTTGCACCGCTGGCCGCATTATTCAACACCAATAAACACAGCTGGAGAATGCCATGTTTGGTCAAGAGGTTTTCAATGTATTTTCGCATCACAAGTTATGCTTATATAGGGCCTAGGGTCGCCGTAAAAGTTTGAAGACGCTTGATCGCAAAACACTCGCCGCTTGAAATTACCGGTTATAACTTTTTATCCGTGAAGTCGGATTTGGACGTCGACCAACGGCGAACTCGTGACGACGAGGTCACTTAAAATGGTATCTTAGTAAACCCAAAACTATTCATCCTTGAAAAATAACTTCGTCCATATATCAAGCGCACAAACTTACCAAACTTTGGCCAAACGTAGTTTAAACTCGGGATATTTGGTGCTGTCATTACATTAACGATGTTGGAAAGTCGCCCGAGGTGAACTATGAGGCGAGGAGGGCGAGCTCTATGTTCCATTAATGGTTATGAGGTAGTGGAGGAGACTTAACTTAGTCAGCTCCTACAAACTTGACATGACTCGACACAATGTAACATTCTGGAATTATACCCTCGATACTTTATAACATGTTTCGGGTATAATAAAAACAAATGTATATTTTTTCGGAATAAAATAAGGCTAAAATAAAATAAGAAAAAACCCGGAATTTATACAAAAGTCAAGGGTAAATTGGTAAATTACCAATTTAGGACCTAAGGGTCATAATCTAATAAGATTATATGTTAAAGTGAAAATAAGATAAAAGTTGATTTGCAAATAGGTGAGAGTTGAAGGACCTAAATGCAAAAATGGGAAAAAGAATGCAAAAATGTAAAAGGCCAACATGGCCTTACTGGGAATCAAAATATCTCACATTTTGGTCTTTTGGGATAGGGCAAAACGTGAAGGAGAAGAGAAGAGAAGAGGGAGAGGAAGAGAGGCAAAGGTTAAGGCCAAAAGGTATGGAATTCTATGGATTTTGTATGGAATGTATAGAACCTTGTATAGATACATGTTTGGGTCTTAGGAAGGTAACCTAACTTCCAAGAATCTAAGATTGGGTTTGGAAAAACCCTAACTAATCTCTATGTTTGGTGTGGGTCAAGTTAGAACTCACTTGGGAGACGTTTTACTAGAGAATACATGAGTTTATTGTGTTTTTGGTTAGATTGGTAGAAAAATGACCAAAACAAGAAATCTGGTATTTGCTAAGGGTCCTTTCGCGAATGCGAAGGAACCCTCAGAGCGACGTGGCTAAGAGGAGGCTGGGACCGCCTGTTTTGCCGTATGGCTTCAATAAGGGTTTTCGCCAAGCAGTCAATACACCGCCTACGCGATGAAAATTATGTGTTTTGTTTGTTTCGTTATTCCGCCCTTCCGGTGACTGGTTTATCGGATTAACGGCGAATTTATGTTGTATGCGGCGGGTCCGCCCATGTTGAAAATGTAAAAGAAAATTTGATCGTATATCGCCGCTAAGCTACTTCGGGCCAGTAAGGTGATGTGGGCAAACTTAATGCCCTATAATAAGATAGAAATTATATGATAAGAGTATGTTATAAATACAAGAATATGTATAATTTGATTATATGAAAAGTACAGTTAAATATTAAAATGTATTATTTGAAAATGAATATCTTTATAAGTATATATGATATCAAGATATTCATGTATATGAGATATCTTTTTCTAATACCTAAGATTATTAAAATAGATCAGTTCGCCAAGATCGAGAATGATATAGGCATGCCGATAGGACACAATACTGCAAAGACGTTTTTACGTGAGCATCAACGCCTGCTGTCGATGACATAGATCCCGGCTTGATCATTATAGCTACTCGCTTGGGGGTCATATGTAGGATCATTGTCTGCATGTTGACAAAAGACCTTCGAGTACATACAGATAGAGAACAATAATCGTACTTTCGGGTACATGCAGTTCTTTCCCATATCCGCTTCTAAGGATTTGCATGCATGAATATAAAAGAAAATGAAAAGTATATGTAAAGGAAAAGTATAAAGTATATGATATGATATGAGAAGCATAGCACTGCTATGCGATGATAGTATACGCTATAATGTAAGCAAGAGAAAGCCAGAAATGATACGAAAAATAAATGAAATATGATAATACGAATAAGGATGATACATGTAGAGGTATATCTATAAATGATATGTGCAAACATGAATAAGCATGTGTATAGGAAAAATAAATGTTAAAGTGATATGCATGTGTTTAAAGTGTGATGACCCTTAATAGAGGTCGTCCATATGTATTAATTTCCACTAAGCTATAAGCTACGACGTAAGTGTTTCATCCGCAGGCAGGAAGCCGAGACAAGAATTCCTGATATTCCACATCGCCAAACTGCCAACACACTGGTCAGCTACTTCAATCGGGAAGACCTTTTGGTCTATTTTTGTATATGTATTGTTTTGTAAACAATGTAAATATGGTAAATGTTGAACATTTCCATCTATGAAACTTGTATATATTTTGTAATCCGTTGCTACACAATATAACACAAGTTAAATGTTTAACATTATATAAATGAACAAGTGTATAGTGGTATTAGAGCCCCAAAATGGGGGTGTCACAAGTAATTAGTAATAGAGCATCCTGGATTCGGTTCGGACTTGCCCATCAGGTCGGATCGAAGAAGGGGTGTCACACACAAAGAGCTTGTTGAGAGTGGGATCAAAGCAAAGAAAGGCTCTCTAAGTGAGGGAGTAGCCAAGAAAGACACACGGATTGGATTTGGAATCGAATTTGTGGGAAGAATAGAGGGAAAACATAAACAACCAAAGACACAGAGTTTGGAAGGGTAATGAGCTTTGTTGAATAACCTTTCAAACGAGGAACAAAGAGAGAGACCAACTTTAGGCATTCTATTTATTAAATAAACAGTCGCAGGAAAGGCATATGACCAGAGGGTTAGAGGAATGGAGGCCTGATCTAGGATAGTAAGACCCATTTCTACAATATGTCGATGCCGACATTCAAAATACCCATTATGTTCAAGAGTGTTGGGAGGTGTAATGAGATGGGATATACCATGGGTCGCAACGAAGGATCAAAGAGCTAGAAATTCTCCCCCATTATCTATGTATAGGGTTGTAATGGTGGTGATGAAATAGTTTTCAACAAGGTTCTTGAAGGTGAAAAAGGTTGAATGAACATCCGATTTACGACGTACCAGGTAAAGCCAAATATACTTTGTGTGATGGTCAACAAAAATAAGGTAGTAGTGAAACCATCAGAAGAGGCAACGGGGGATGTCCAAACATCAGAAAAGATGATCTCAAGTGGAGAGGAAGAGGTAATGCTTGATGTAGCAAAAGGTAACTTGTGGCTTATATTAATGTTGCAGGAGTTACAAGAGAAGGAATATAAATGTTATTTGGGAAAAGAAATACTTAAATCACTACAATGAGAAAAAATGGGCAAAGACTACGACTCATATTAATGTGTGCTGTTATAGAGATAGCGGAGTTGATCTAATTTATGTTACAGAAAGCAGCGAAAGACGGAAGGGATTGACTTTGGCCAAGAATAGACACCCTCCTACTCCAGATGCTTAACCGTGAGGGACCTCGCAGATGATCCTGCACCTGAAAGAAAGAGTCAAAGAACATGACATTAATAGATATTTCCGTGACAAAGGGCTGAGACCAAATAAGGTTTTTTAGATACGATGCATGTGCGATGTAAAGACATCGAAAAAAGTAAAGGTGTAGGAGAAGGGTTTCACGTCGCAATTGATAAACCTCGAGCCATCACCAATGATAACATTGCCGAGGCGTATGGCTCGCGAAGAGTCAGAAAGAAGATTCAAGTCACATGGTGGAGTCAATCAACGTAATTGCAACCACAGAGGTACAAGATCGTGTGGGTAATGGAATTTATGCTGCAAAGATTGTGGTATAAGTGAAGGTCGGGGACTGAGTCAAGGCGAGGGGGAAGAAGATTCCGGGTCGGCAGAGAGATGATCGCATTGTCACCAAGCCCCGCTTGTACCAGCAAATTGACAACACTGAAAGGTGTGCTTTGAAGCTAGTGGCAAGGAGCAAGATGTCAGAGAGACAATGGAGGAGGATGCCCGAGGTAGCAATTGTGCTCGAGCTGGGTTGGTGGAGTTGGTCGATAATGCCCGAGCTGAGTGTCAGGTAGGGCCCATGACTGCTGAGACTAGTTATGGTTCCTATTGCCACGGTTGTGTGCGATTAACGATGGGAAGAAAGGCCACCAGGTAGCTAGGTAGTGGCTGGGTAAGGCGGGGTGGTGTCAGAGCAAACCGGAAGTCGCAATCAGTCTTTGTAATTAAGTAGGTGTCAACACCAAACGTATAGAGTTTCGAACTTATGCGGCATGGGATATGTTCGAAAGTAGTCGGGCTAAGTCCGCAAAGACACGGGCGTATGGACAACTCATCAAAGTCAATAGGACATTCCATGCAGAGTAAGAGTAGTCAATGTTGTGTCTACATCTCAGACATAAAGCATAAGGGTTCAATTACCTTGGCCGAGGGTCAAAAGATTCGCATGATCAGATGATTCGTCCTCGCTATGAGAGAGTTATGTCTTCTCTCGAGAGTAACCCACGCAGCCCGAGAAGTGGTGGAGGTAGAGATAAACTGCATTAAGGTGGCAGAGACGGATCCAATAATTACATTGAGAAGCAATTGGTCTTATCGGAGCTAGAGAGCATGATCCGGATTTGAGGAGGGAGAAGAAGCACCGAGCATAGTTATCATCGCCGGAGCACAAGGTTTTGAGTCATCGACGAATCCAAGTAAATCATACCCGAATAAGAGAGATGTGAATTGGAGACGCCACATCGAATAATTCTTGGTTGTGAGTTTTAGCGGTGCCCGAATCACTGATATCGATAACGACAAGCTTCTAAGGATCGGCCCCATTCAAGCATCGGTTTGAAGACGGTGATAAGACGTAATGACAAGTATGGAATAAGATTCAACAATTATCGGGAAGGATAAGGACTCAACAAAAAAGCCTGATCATTAATGGCTTACTAGGGTTTTATCATAGTTTCCATGAATTTCACACCATATTATAAAAGCAGATTTCGATTATTAATGAGAGTCACGATATAAATATACCAATACAAGCAAGAAAAGGTAAAATCATAGAGACAATAAAAAGGAATTCTAAATACACTATAATAGATTTCATTTATTTATTTATTTTTTGAAACAAGATTTCATTTATTCTTAAATAACGTTTTTTAACTTGTAAGAAGATTTCATGACACTTTTTATTATTTGTGTATATGGAGTCTCCTCAAAAAATGAAGTCATCATTATTTATGCGTAAAATCAGGTAGTTAAAGTTTGAACTTCTTAAGATTTAGTTGCTTAATTATCCATTATTTGATTGACAAATAACAAACTTGCCAATAAAAGAATATTTTATTATTATCAATTTTCTTTAATTTAAAATATTTGTTTCATTTTAATTTTTGAAGAGAATAAAATTCTTAATGATTTCACAGACAAATGATTTAATTTTATTTGAATTATATGGTCTTTCAAAATTTGCCATGTATCATACTCTGTCACTATACCACGTCACCTTTTTAAGGATGATTTCTGTCATTAAAGTTTTTTCAAAAACCTTAGCCTCATTTTCTCTCAACATTCTCTTATCAAGACACCTACATGCTTTTTATTACGCATTTGGTTTATGTTATCTCTGCTAGCCATGATTTTCGTTTCATCGTCTGTTTACACTTTATTTACGTATTTGGTTTATCTAAAACAAATAAAAATTTTATCTAATCACAACAAATCGCATTATAGTTAATGCATGTCGCAAACTCGCTCGCCACGTGACATAAGAATCTTATTATTAATTTGTAGCCAAACAATTTTATTATATTATTAATTTATTTATTTCTTATCTTTATGAATTTCTAACAAACTTCAGATACGGCTTCTATCTTCAGATTTCTACTGAATCAATAAAATTATTTTATTTAAAAAAAGTGTGTTTTCATTGGAAACTTGTATAATTTAATGTAGTTATATCATTAAATTTACTTGTCCTATTCAGATCCAAAGCCCAAGCCCAGCCCAAGCCCAGCCCAGCCCAGATTCTGACTCAAGGCTCACAGGATCCGGCTTTGGGTCTTAGATTTGGACAATGGGCCCCATCCAATACATTCCAAAATATCTTCCAATCCGAAGACCCAAAGCTCTCAATCTTGGGCTTGGGCCAGCTGTGCCAACCCCCGCATTCACTGTAATTGGATGCCCACAGGGCCCATAAATATTCCAATTTGTACTTCGATGACTTACTTCATTAGAAATTAATGAATACTTGCTTTTTTATTGCAAACATTAAAAGAAAATTCTCTTAGCATCTGATTAAAACCCCCCTCCTTTTAAAATAGATTTTTTTCTTCACTGGAACAATACTTGCTTCCTACTGTGCTAGCTTTCATAAAAAAATAAAAAAATAAAAAATCGTAAGTAACAAGAGCTAATTTTGCATATAGAAACACTATGATCTTTATTATTATCTAACTTAGTATTTTTATATACTTTAGAACACAAAAATGAGTAAAGCAACATATTATTCATGGTTTTGTGTTTTTATGTTTTTTCTTTGTTCATTAAATAAAAACAGTTTTTAAAAAATGATAAACAAACGCATGTTCGCTTATGCTTTTAAAAATCAGTTATCAAAATCAAGAAAACAAGGGAATAGTACAACGCGATTCCAACTTTATTATAAAAAGTGTTAATATAAAAACATTAAATTTAGAAAATAAAAATAAATTTTAGAGAACCCTAAAAGGTCGTCTCTTGCATTTTCAAAAACTATTATCAATAAGAACGGTTTTAAAAAAATAAGAGCCTTTTATACACAAGCCTAAAATGGTTAGACATGAAAAGATAAGGGGTCGGAGTCTCACTGAACACAGTTTATTACGTCCCATTAAAAAGTTATTAGCTTTAAAAAAAACAAGGCCCCCCTACAAATCCTGTCTTGAATGGGAGTAAAGATCGTGTGCATCGCACCTCATGGTGAGGGTGATGGACCTTGCATATCCGTTCCAGAAAATGGGGAAATGATTGAGTGGGGTCGCGTGATAAAACGGGAGTTGAACACGTGTCCAAACAGTTTTCAGGCAGGCCCCAGGCGTTTTCTGCTCTTCTCTCCCTCTGCAAGGCTGCTTCCTTCATCTCTCACCCTAAGCCTTCGTCGCCTCTCTCTTTCAGTGCTGAGAACAATGAAACAAACGACTCCATCTCTCTCTAACCCTAAACCTAACCCTAACCATAGCCCTACCACCGCTTCTCTCTGGAGGATAACACCTCATCATCCGTCCTCACAATCATCATCGTCTTTGCGCTTTGCTTTTCTCCTCGGGCCGCGACCTCATGGAGTCTCCGCCGTCACTCGCGCCCTTTCTCCCATAGGTCTTGGCCATGGTTTCGGTGTACTCACCCGTCGGAGTTCCTACAGCCGTTTGGTCCTGGCTTCTGCAGCTTCTCGGGAGGATTCGGTTAGTTCTGCTCCTAAATTAGGGCTCCTTAGCTCCGAACAACTCTCTGCGTATTGTTTGTTTGATTATCTTTGTTCGGTTTTGAGTTTGCTGCATTTTGTTTCTGTTTTTGATTATGAATTCTAGCTTTATTAGAATTTGGTCGGCCTTTATCTGTTTGTTTGTTTTTTTGCAATTTGGGTTGTGGTGCAATAACATGCCATGTTTGGTCGAGCAAGTCAGAAAGGAAGAATATGAGATGGAATTTTTTGAATTTATGTTACTTGAATTTTTGTATTGCTTTGCCGAAACCTAATGGTAACTACCTTGTCATCCTCCGTCCTCTTACCTCCGATTTTCCCTGCCGGATGTTTGAAATTATTGTAGGCTTAGATGTCAATAATTGAAGAGGTGCAATGGTTGTGAAAAGGAAGGTTACCTAGATAGGTGGAGTCATGGACTCATGGTAGTCATACAAGCTATATTTTCTCTTCACTAATCACTATTTAGTTCGATGATAAACATCTCTCAATTTGTGTTAGTGTCTTATTAACTAATTAATAAATAATAATAATAATAAAATTGTTATAAATATTGTATAAATATTGGATTTTGAATGACCATAATAATGACACACTGATTACAATGTCTGTTCATTTGTGTAAGAGCTTTGGCCTTCTCACTATTAATGTATCATTTATGTAAGGCTTTTGGCATTACCGTATAGCCTATAAATAAGCTGTCAGTGTAAATAGAAATCATCGAGAATTTCTCGAATTCTCTCTCTTTGTCTCTTGACAACCTCTCTCTCTGAAATCTTTTGATTTTACAACAGGTTATCAGTGTGAAGGCTCCCAGGAATGAAAAAGGAAAGCAGGAAAAGGTATATTTCTCTTAATTTTATTTTATTTATTTATTTATTGTTACGGGATCAATCTTCCATACTTTGAAGCTATGATGAAACCACTCTGCTGATAGCTTGAAACCATCTTTAAGATTAATGTCTGACTTATGAGTCGATAATGAACCAATCTTCACGTGGAAGCTATCGATATTATTAAATGCATTAGTGGCCAATATTCAAAACTGGAAACTTGAGGTAAAAAAAAAAAAAAACTAGAATCTGACTGACTGAAACTTGGAAGAAGAAGGTATTGGAATTCTGAAATCTTTGAGCACAGGAAACTTGAAGATAAAATTAAAAAAATTTTTATATATATGATGACCTGAGCACGAAAGCGAAACAAAAGTCATATCAATGGTAGGCTTTAAATAATAATAATAATAATAATAATAATATTTCGTATTTTATTTGAATATATATACTCCTTATACATAAATAATATTATTATTATTTTATAACTTTTAGAAGGATAGTTATATGTCTACGTTTATCTTTTTGAATAAAATATTCAATTGCAGGAGATTCGACGGCTTGAATGCAAATTTGATCTCAAATCACTACCACTTGAGCTCGATTACTTTATTAATAAATTTTAACTTGGCAATTCTCTTGTATTAACTTTCTTTATTAATATATTAATTATTTGAATGTCGACATTGCCAAGCTTGATTCTTTGCCTTGACATTTGAGCAAAAATTATTTATCTTGGATTACGGATCTTTGAAATCCTTAGTGCTATGAATTTGGGAAATACTATCAAAAGAAATGTCGCATCGGGATACGTGCAAGGCCTTAATTTTCAATTACTTCATCATATTGATGCAAGTTTAGTGAATATCTTACGGTTAAAGATCCATTGATCCTACGGAATAATTTGAAGAAACGATATGACCATCAGACCGTAATACTTCCAAAAGCGAGTTATGATTGGCTTCATTTAAGATTACAAGATTTTAGAAGTCGATTCACATTGACTTCTACAACTGAGCTATTTTTCAAAATTAGCTCTGGATTGCGGTATAGCAGAAAGATCACGATGAGGACATTACTTCGAAAACTTATACTACCAGCACCTTGCCTCACAACGTCTTCTGCGGCGTGATATAAGAGGCGTCGTTTTGTGGATATCGAGTTAATTTACGTGCCTCGCGTGGCGAGAGCAAAATAACGAAGCTGTTATTAAAAAATCGTAATCGTCCTCTTTGAGTGGTATCATTTGCACGAAGCCAATGCCACATCAATTTCTGTTCATAAGCATGGGCGAGGCGTGGATATCATTATGGTGGCGAGGCGTGATGCGTGGCCGTGAAGTAGTGATAGGTGATCGGCCTTAGCTGGAATCGAGAAATTTTTGTCGATCTCAAAATAAGAAAAGCGGCTCACAACGACCGGAGGTTGAAGGCTCGTTAGAGACATTGAAATGAAGAAAGACTACGAGCCTGACCGGCAAACGCCGCAGGCGAATGCTATAGATGTGGAATGAAGGTCATTGGTCGTACTTGTCGTGCTGACGAACATTTGGTTGATCTTTATCGGGCCTCCATTAAAGGAAGAACAAGCAAAATTGAGACAGAATTTTATTGATGACAATGACGTAATTTTAATGACCCTCATCAAGTCTCTCCCAAAAAGAAGATGGCAACCAAGGTAATGCAAAATTAACGATGATGAAGTGCGATGCACTTTCGCTAATTTTGATATTTCGATTTCTTTGAGGATCAGTGAATCTGAACCATTTGATTGGTGGTGTGTTTCAGCATGGGTTGTGATAAGACCCCCCATTACTTTTCTTATATTGTTATCTATGCAAACTTTGATTTTATATCTTATTTTGTTTTCTTTGAAAGATAGTTCTCTTCCAACTTGATCAATTATATCATCTGTAGTGGAGATGAATGTCATTGTTATTGTACACAACCCACCTGATCCTACAGGAATAAGAAATATTTTAGACTTAACATTAATTTAAGTAATGTCACATTGTCTGATGTGTACAATTAAAGCTCAGGAAGAGCTACAATCGTCTTGCCTAATGGTACAAGTTCAATTAATAATGCCTTTATTAATAAATCCACAATAAATTTCTTGGATTTGAGGATATTGTGAGGAAATGGATATCGCATTAGAAACTATGCATCGTGATGGAAATGGTATTTACTCATTCTTGCTTCTGTATTTTTACAGACTAAAAACAAATCTTGGAACAAATGGCTTCTTATCATGTAGGTTATGTCAAACTCAATAACTATAAAGACCTATTGAGTCCCATGCTATAATAAACCGGAAGTTCAATGACTCTAAAACTTATTTTATATTGTAATGTGAACGGCTTGGACTCAGGGTTACTCCATGATGCGTGAGTAGTTACAAATTCTAATGGGCATCCATTAACAAAGCGGAGACAAATTTTAACATCTCATGATTTTGTAATTGTGCTTGGCGTTCTCAAAACAAGTGATTGTTAGACCATCTTACTAACTTCAAAGTTGTGTCGACTCCTACTTTTCTAGAGCATTCGAGGGGGATATTTGTGGGCTGTTCACTTGCCAGAGTGGACCTTCATTTTATGGTCTTAATTGATGCGCGTCGCTCGATGGTGCCATGTAATGCCTTCTTTCTACAGAATGTCGCGTTGCTGAATTACTAGCTCAAATAATTCGACTAAGGAACTCAATTTCACGTCACCCTATCAAGACGATTGGTCTTGATAATCTTTGATGAATTCTCATCTCAAGCCTGTAATTGTGCATGTCAATTGGAATAGATGTTGATACCCAATTGCTCATGTTCATACTTCGAGAATGGGTTGTTTGAATCCTTTATTAAGCACGTCTGCTGATTGGTACTGAGCCTTTACTTTTGAAAACCAAATTGCCTTTATCTGATGAGGCATGCTATTCATCATGGCCGAAGTTAGTCGCCTACGACCTCTGACAAATCGGGATTTATCACCATTCAACTTGTTTTTAGGTTACCAACCTATTATTTCACATCTACAGTGTTTTTGGTTGTCTTTGTTTATGTTCTATTGCTCCCACACATCGACACTAAACTAGGTCCTCAACCTTATGGTATTTATGTTGGTTTCAGTATATCTATTATCACCTATGTTGAGCCTCTCACGGTGAGGTTTTTCTTTAACTTCGATTTGCGATTGTCATTTATGAAAATGTTTTCCATCGTAGAGGAGAAAGCCAATTCGAATGGCGAAAAATTACATGGAATGAATCATCTTTGGTCATTTTGACCATATGAAGCAATCGAGGCCCCAGAGGTTCGAAAGATAAATTCACATTTACAAGATCTTATGAATGTCGATTACGATGCATTTATTAATTCAACAAAAGTTACAAAATCACATATACAATTGCAAAATATCGGCCGCAATTGAAATTGTGGAAAAATTGAAATATAGCATGGCTAATAGACTAAGCCACAATAATTAAACGTGGGCGCCTCTTGGCTCAAAATAACGATTCTGAAAAGAAAAATGTTAAATTTAATACTCAGAAGAGGACGCTCTACAGCAGAAGAGCATACACAAATGAAAAAAGTTGACAATATAAATAATGAACTAATAGCCCCTACTTGAGAATATCCCAATTGATCGAGTTATCTCATGAGTTTATCTTAGGTACATAACAATGAAGAAATCTCTTATCAATTAGCCATAGGGTAAAATGCGGAATCGAAAATACTACCACTTATAGATGATGCTTTCTTTCAAGTGGCTACAGGACATCATAAATAATGATGAAGATCAAGAGCCACAAAATATAAATGAATTTTGACGTCGAAATGATTGGTTAAAATGGAAAGAAGCAATTCAAGCAGTTAAAGTCACGGCTAACGAGAAGTGTTGGACATTAGTTTCAAGCTACTAAAGACATAAAACCTATTGGATATGAATGGTCTTTTGTTCGAAAGCGAAATGAGCAAAAATAAAATAGTGCGATATAAAGCACGCCTTGTGTGAGTTTCTCTGAACTTTGGAATTGATTATGAGGAGACATATTCTCAGGTAATAGATGCAACTACATTTAAGCTATTTAATATTTGCGGTCTACGAAGGACTTGATGTCTGGTGATGGATGTAGTCGCGGCTGTTATATGGATACCCAGATGTAAATGTATATATGAAAATCCTGGATTCAAATTGCACAAGTAATTCAAAACAAACATATATTCAATCAAATTCTGACGATCTTTATGGATTGAAAACGATGCAGTGAATGTGGTATGTCGTTTAAGCCATTATTTACTCAAGAAGGATATGTGAATAATTCAATTTGTCTATCTGTTTTATCAAGAAAGTAACAGCGAATTTGCAATTATTACGATATATGTGGATGATTTGAATTTAGTGGGACTCCCGAAGAGCTCATCAAAAGCAGGTTGACTCTTAAGAAGAATTTGAAATGAAAGATCTTGGGAAAGCAAAAAATATTGTCTCGACTGCCAGATAAGTATTGTTCAAATGGTGTATTAATCATCAATCAACATATCTGAAAGTCTGACGCTTTTATATGGATAAATCATCCTTAGTTCCCCATGGTTGTTAGGTCACTTGGAAGTGACTAAAGATCGTTCAGGCCTAAAGAAGAAAATGAAGAATTACTTGGTCACAGTACCATATCTTGGTGCAATTAGAGTATTAATGTATCTTGCAAATTATACTCGACGAGACATTGCTTTTAGGTTAATTTACTAGCAAGATCTGATTCGACTCCAACTAAAAGTATTTGGAATGGAGAATTAAGCATTGTATTAAGATATGCCTCAGGTAAGAACGTGTGACATGGGATTATTTTGATAAGACATTGGAACCACAATTGTTTGGTTATCTGCGGTCTTGACTATCTTCCCGGACCCTCTGGCTTCCGATCTGTGGAGCGGATATATATTGCCTTAAAATCTTGCTATATCTGGAAGTCGGTGCTCGCTATAATTAGCCACCTCCCTCAATCATTGAAATACTTGCCATACGCCAGAAGCTGGCGAGATGTGTTTGGTGAGATCAGTCTACAACACATCGATCGTGTGGATTATCTTACATTAGAATAAACAGCAGTGTTATATGAAGATAATCTTGTATGTATTATATGGTGATCAAAGGAGGATAAGTAAAGATTGTTCGACTAGCGTGACCCCACTTTGAAATTCGCCACATGCTCATGAACTTGAAGTAGTGGTGAGATCAATGTCTGTGAGATAAGGTCCGATGATAATCTAGCGGTTGTTACAAAAGCATTGCCCTCTTTGCAGCGTTCGAAACGTGGCGTCGATTGTTATCTTGGCGAAAAAGATCCTCAGTGAAATATCATGTCACTATCCGGGGAGCATTGTTAAGATATTGAGTATCTTGTCTTCTTTTCCTTCGTCCGGGTTTATCCCATTGGGTTTTCTTGGCAAGGTTTTAATGAGAGCAGTGTACTAATAATCTGTGATGGTCATTGAGGAAGTGTTATAAATATTGTATAAATATTGGATTTTGAATGACCATAATGACACTGCGATTACAATGTCATTCATTTATGTAAAGGCACCCAGCGCCTAATGCAATGTGTATCGTTATGTAAAGGCTTTAGCCTTCTCACTATAAACATAAATGAGCTAATCGACATGAAATAGAAATACGTAATTTCTATACGAGATTCTCTCTTTGTCTCTTCATATCTCTCTCTCTAAATCTTTTGATTTAACAAAATATTATTATCATTCATCATCATCATCATCCTCGATATATTTGTTATTTATTATTTTTAATGTGCTCATCACGGATACGCGATTCATATCAAGCGTCTTGGGTTATTTTTATTTATCATTTGCTTAACATATGATAAACATATCTCAATTTCTATGGAATTGTCTCTCTTTTTCTTTTTCATTTTTATTTAATGTATATTTGAGATATGAATTTACAGTCAACATCAGTTATTTATTTGAAACCTATTTGATAGATAAGCAGCGGTATATTATATAAAAAAAAGAAACGAGCAGACCCCCATGGTATGCGAGAAGTATCTGAGGGAGGAAGCCTTTAAGCAAAAAAGAGGCAGGCACCTCACCCACTAGCAAGCCACAGAATACACACAAAGAATCGACCGGAGCATCCTCCTCTACCTCGAGCAGGCCTATGGTGTGGGCATGCTTACAAAAGAGGATTTAGAGTCTAGAAAGAGGAATGCATATTATGAAGACTACAATTTGTTTTGCCGTGCCCGAATGGAACACGGGGCACTACCACTCCACTGACTTTCTAACCCTCTTCACGTGGGAAGATAGACCAACCAACGGATCCTACGTCTTGGTAGAATGGAGACCCGGAATAACTAGGGATGAGATGACCCTCCCATAACCTCGAGCCGAAGGGCGGTGGTGGGAGAGTAGTTCGACTCCTCATCATTATACACAAGGGGACATCTGCTTTGCCATTTGAAAACCCCTCTTGAGTGCATGCGTCGTAGCACTTTCCCCACAGGCTTCCCATAAAAAACACACTTTAGGGGCATGTGGTTGTTCCAAGCATATTCGGGGGTTGTCCTTCTCAAAATTATCCACCAAGAGCCATTGGCCTTGATAGTATACACACCCTTCTTATCCTTTCCCGAGAAAAGTCTATCTTTCTCTCCTGGTATGATTTCTGTCATATAGTAGGCTTAAAAAGCGTTGAACCTCATCGACTTCCAAATCGTTTAGGGGTCTAATAAAATTGGGGTTCCAAGCTCCCTCACCTCTCTCGTTATCCCAAGCATTAGTGACCTTTGCCCCTTTTGGATCTACCAAATTGTACAAAGTTGGGAACACTTCACACAAAGCACCCTCCCCACACCAACAATCCTCGACAAAGTCTTCTACCACCTTTCGGACAAAATGCAAATCGACTTAATTTGGCAATTTCTCCTTGCTAGTAATCCTTCCAAGGTACCTCCACTACCTATTGGAATTTTGGTGAACCAACCTCCTTCCTCAACTTGGTTTTAAACTTGATTACCTCTTTCCAAATGGAGTACTCCTCAGCAAATCTTCAAACTCATTTACCCAACAAGGCCCTATTTACAATAGAGAGGTTGCGGATGCCCAAACCACCTTCCTCTTTAGAAGAGCACACAATGTCCCAGCTAACCAAGTGAAATTTCTTATCTAGATTCCCCTCCCCATGAGAAATCTCTTTGGATCTTCTCACAACCATGACATCATGCCCTTTGGAAACGACAAGGACATGATGTAAATGGCAGGTTTAACAGTGCTTTTATAAGTGTGAGCCTTCACACTTGGAAATGTGTTGCCTCTTCCAAATGACTAAGCATTCTGAGAGCCTCTCTTCCCCAACACCGTCCAAACAAGGTCTAGGAGTTCTTGTGCGCTCCCAGTGATGAGCCTAAATAAGTTGTTGGTAGGGGTTCTGTACTCTGACCAGATTCATAGCCAAGCCACATCCATGTTCTGATCGACATTGAGCTTTATCAGTTAATTTTCAGAAAACCTAAAAGACTTCAAACCACAATAAGATCCAGCTAAGATAGGCTATTTGATCCTTGGAGTCCTTGTAGAAAACAAGTGTGTCATCTGCAAACAGTAGGTGGGTAATTTGTACCTCTTGCCCTTCTCTATTGGCAAATCTTGTACCCCGACAGAAAACCTTCTTGTGTTGCTTTAATCACCATGATAGAGAAAGACTTCATGGTACAAAGATCTGAAGATAGGATCCTTGCGTGAACCTCTACAGAGCTTTTGAAGAAGCCTTCCAGGACTTCCGTGTCGGCATAGAAAAAGGAAGGCGTGGTAATGCACTATTTCATCCAATTAACCCACTTCCTCCCAAAATCCATTATGTGAAGGGCCTCAAACAAGAACTACCAATTGATGCTGTCATAGGCTTTTTCGATGTTTAGTTTGCAAAGGATGCCCCTTTCTTTTTTCCTTGCCATTGAGTCTATCACCTCATTTGCAATGAAGGACGCATCTAGGATCTGCTTACCCCTAACAAAAGCATTATGAGCTCCGTTTACCAGCTTGCCCATAACCCTTTTTAATCTCTTTGCTAAAACTTTGGCTAATATCTTGTAAAGGCTTCCTACTAGGATGATTGGCCTAATGTCCTTTAAGTCCTCCAACCCCCCTTTCTTTGGTATCATAACAATGCAAGAGTTGTTTAGGCTTTTAACAAATTTGCCCAGCATGAACTCCTTAAAACATCTAAAGCACTCTTCTTCACCTCATTAGATTTTAAAGGTTGTTGAAGCCGTCGGACCTGAGGCCTTATCACCATTCATGTCTCTCAAAGCAGCCAGCACCTCCTCGGTTGAAAAAGGTAATTCCAAATTGCCAGCTTCCATATCAAAGATTCTTGAGAAGATCAATCCTTGAATGTTTGCCCTCCACTCAACAGGCTTTGACAGGAGGGCCTGAAAGGCACTAGCAATATCCTTGCGAAGGGAACTTTCCTCAGACCAAACACCATTGATTCTCATTCTTTTTATATGGTTGTGCCTCTTGTGAGAGTTTGCCATCTGAAAAAGCTTGTATGTTTTGTTCCTTCTTGTAAATCACCTATGTTATGACTCCAAGACATTTCTTCCACTAGAAGCCCTCTGTCATCACTAGCTTTCACTTTTACTTTCTTCTCACCTACAGAGAAGGGACGTTGGGCTTCAACATTATCCCAATGGGCTAGGGTCTTCAGGGCAGCCTTCTTCCTCTCCTCCACTCTCCCAAAGACTTCTTTGTTCCATCTTTTAGGTTGGAAGAGCATGGAAGTTATTTTATTTATCATTTTGCATGTTTGTTTCTTTTTTCTTCTTTTATCAAGTTGATCTGCTCTTTGTTTTCACAGTCAGAGATTGAAGTGGATAAAGAACTGTGAAAACTCAAGCATCAGAAGAAGAGTGGAAGAAGACACTAGCTTCAGTTAAAGAACAAGCTCTAAAGTTGCAGGCTGTGTCACAAGAAGCATATGAGATATACTCTGAAAGAGCAAAAGTCATTTTAGTAGAAACTTCAACGCAGATGAAGATCAAAATAAGGCTAGCCAAATTTGAGGTAGGCTTGCAAAAGCAATTGGTGAAGGTAGTAAAGAGTATCTGTCTTTAGCAGCAGATAATTCCCCTGTCTCAGTGAAGGATATTGTGGAAACATTTACTTCCTCAACTGATGATCTGAATAAAATTTCTAAAGTTCGTGATTTCTATCTTGGGATACCATATGGTACGTGTAATGTATGACAATTCGTGAACATATTTGATGTCCTTGTTTTCATTATTTCATGTTCTTATCTCGTGGGGTTCGGTGCTTAAATCCTAAATCAGAGTTTGTAACAAGATTAGGAGGATGGTGTGCGGTATCCCTGTTTTGAGATTTCAATCTTTGTCATTCAGTTTTTTATGCTTTGCAGGTGTGATTCTTTCTGTTGGTGGCTTTCCTTCATGTGCTAACTGGAAGCATTCCTGCCATTAGGTTTGGTGTGTTATCTTGGGTGGTGCTCTTTTGGCATTAAGCATCTCAGTTTGAGAGACATATAAAAGGGGGAATCATTGCCTCTAGCTTTGAAAGGGCAGACAGGTTAGTCCACCAGAATATAGTTCATTATACAATCATGTAAAGAACAAGAAGGGAGAATTGGAGGAAAGAATTCCTTGTGTTTTTCATTGATCCATTATGAATATATATATACAAAAGCCAATCTAACCTTCCTAATAGATTATGACTCTATAAGACAAGTTTCCTAATAGGTTACACCTCTATATGTAAAGTAAATATATGCTATAACAAATCAAAACCACATGTCAATGTGGAAAAGAAATAATTTGTCATTAACTGATTATTAAGTAGGCTTGCTTCTAAGATATACTTCATATGGGCATATTAGTTTGGTATTAGAATGTGTCTTTACTAGTGGAATTGCTTGGGTACTTTGTTGATCAACCATTTATTTTCCATGTCAAATTAATAGGATGAAATGATGGGAGTTCCCTTTTTTTTTTAAACTTGCTTTATGTGATTAATTATATTTTGCATATGAATTTGTAAAGTCATGGGACTTTACCTCAATTTGCAGCCTTTAAGAAGGCATGAAATTAGGTATTGATTGCCTGTTTTGAAGTTCGTGTTTTTTTTTTTTTTCTTTTTATGTTGATTGTGTTGAAATTTATCAGCAATTGACAAGTTACTTGATAGCATGTCTTTGAACAACAGAGGTAAGGGTCAGGCATAGGGAGACACCACTTTGAGAAGATGTTATGAGACACCACTTTGAGAAGATGTTATGAAGTTTTCCCCTAGATTGGTTTCAGGTGGAACGCCCTAAATCTTGGTGTGAGAAATTAAAGCCTCAGCTAGGTGTCTTGCTCATAATATGTGCTTTATGCCTTGATGGCATTAGCTCATAAAGAAATAAACGTCTCACCATGAGTGAAGAATTGTAGTACACATATTTTTATGCAGTAAATATAATTTTAAATTCTCTTGTGAATTTCTTTGTAAAAATTTTTTGCTATAAAAACTTCCTTCCTTTTCTGATTTTTTTTTTCTCTTTTGGGTGTCAATTCTGTTGTTGATTTTTTTTTTATAAGCAAGAAGATATATTAACAAATAGGCGACCCAATGGAAACAAAAAAGAGATACTCACCCCCCTTACAAGAATAACAACAAAGCATGTACAAAGCCTGCCCAGCTCAACTGAGAGGTCACCCATTTATAAAGTGTAAAAGAGGTCATGGGACCATCCTACAGGTGGTCTCCGACCAAAGAAGTTGTACAAAAAAATGTTTTTCTTTTATAGAGAAAATGCTTCGTTCTTTAAAACAATACCATTCATAGTTTTCCAAACTGCCCAGAAAATGCACTACAGGTCCTGTTGTCCAATCTCTTCTCTGATCCTTAGCAACGAGAGACCCTCTCCATCCTAAAAGAGTGTCTTGCACTGAAGCAGAAATGACCCTTGAAACACCAAAAAGAGAGAAGAGCAGCTCCCAAACCTTTTTAAAACTTTTTCCTGGTCTTGATTTTTAAAACTTTCTTTCCTTAGATTGTGCAATTTTGAACTGAAAGTTCTAATGCAATTTTAATGCATATGTGCTTTCTCTAACCTTCTCCTCTTTATCTGTTCCTTATGAACAATTGACATGTTAGTTTTTTATGTATATGTCTGCAGTGCCTTATCTTGCAGTAGTATGAAATACCTAAACTACCCTTTCACCTCATGACCTCAGATTTAGAAAATTTAGCCTTTTTGGTGAATGATTTTTCGGTCTCACTGACAGTGGACAGGGGTCTGGAAAGCCCTTGCTCCAATCCCTTTGTTTGGTCATCTTTGTTTGATCTTGTGATAATTCCATACCCTTTCAGCAAACGCTGGAACAACCTCATTCATATCTGCATAACCTGAAAATTTTGGGTGATGACATAAATAAATGTGTTGATGTTACTTAATATTTGGAAAATGGATAATTTGTGTGATATAAGTGATACTGCATCTCTTTTTTGAATCAAGTCATTGATAATGCATATCTCTGTTATTGTCCTGAGACCTCTGACTTGATTCAGTGTCTTGGTTTCTGGCTGAATTTAGTAATTCTTTACAGTTTTTTTCCTATAAATTTTACTGAATGAATTTTACTGTTCATTAGCAGTAACTAGTCATCAATTCCTGAAAAATAACTTCTAACTTAAATTGTGGATCCATGTGAGTCCATAGTTGGTTGTAGCACCATCATCTGAAAGGGGAAGTTTCCCTTGAACCTGTTGGGTAAAAAACGGCTGTCCAATTCTTTCATTACATGTATTAATGTCAGAAGCTTGTATATTTTGAGGCTGTTTCCCTCCTCATTCTGGTTTGAAATCGCTGTTGTTCATAAACTTCAGATGTGGAAAAAATTATCTCTTTGCAAATTAAGGTTTCTGTCCTCTGTAAAATTAAGTGCCCGTTTAGAGGCATGTTATACTACTGTAGTGTATGCTGGGAAAGACTCCTTGTTTGAATGTGATATCCAGTTTTGAGAGAAGCTACCACACTACCTTTGATCTGTCTCTTTATTTAATTGTTTCCAGTGACTTTGTCTTCATTCTTATTTTATTAGAGACTGTTTTTCCCTTTTTTGTTAATCAGAAGCAAAAATAAATTCTTATTGATAAAAGAAAGAGAGAACGGTGAGAGGTCCTTCTCTCAAAATACAAAACCTTATCACAGTAAGAGTATACTCCACTATCAATTACAAACTGAAATCCAACTTAGCTGAGTAGCAACAAGTGGAACTTCCTTGAAAGCAATGGAACAAGAGGCCCAAAGGGATGAATAAAAATGAAATAGATTCCGTATCTCTTCCCTACACCTATGCCAATATTATCTACAGTCTCCCTCTGTCTCAAATGTTCCTTACTTACCCTGTAAAAATGAAACTATAACATAGAGCTCAATGTTTTGTTACTTATATATTGCTAAGACTACAATATAGTGAATTAAAATATTAACTATTCATAATTGGGCCAATTCTATCGGGTTGCCTATTCGCCGCCTTTTTGTTAATATATCTTCTTGCTTATCAAAAAAAAAAAAAATTATAGTATACTGGTTTTAGTTTTGATTGGTTCCTTGGACCTTCAACCCACATCAACTCTAATATTTTCGGATTGTTATTTTCTATCCCAAGCCAGGTCCTAATCTGTTTGGACCTCACTTACCAACTCAAACATTGGATTGGGCATGGGTTGGACCCTACCCAAGTTGTGGCTTTATCTGCCAGCTAGTAAAGTATCTGAGTGTGACTGTACAATCAATGTTATTAATCATTATTCATTTTGTTATAATTCTTATAAGTCCATCCTTATGCTCTGATTTATTATAATTTTGGGGCCTAGTACACTTACTTAGAGGTGCATGCATCCAATGGGATAGAACATATGGTTTCAAATTGCATAGGAATAGAAGATGAGTGTTGTTACTTGTACCCTTAGTTGGAAAACTCTAAATTATTAAAGAGTCCATTATTTTTCTTATTGTTGTGTGTAATGGTTAAGGAGTAAAATCTATTCTGGAGTTTTAACTTAACATGTGAAATGTGGGAAATGCCTTTTTTTAAATGTAGAGGATGAGATGGTTGCTTTAAACATCTTTAGGTTAAATAGAGAATATTAATAGTGGATTATAGTTTTTTTGTGATTGCTACTGGTTGTCCAAAACACTCTCATTAGCTATTATGGTACAACTGTCAGTCTATCTGTCTCCTCATTTGTCTGTTAACATCTAAGACATTAAGGCTGTGATTAATAATATAATTGGGCCGTCATTTGTGTTAATCAAGATAGTATTAGTTTTGGATGTGGATGTCAAGCTAAGGTATGTTTAATCCTTTCATTTAAAATTTACAAGTTAACTATTTCAATGGGAGAACAAATTGACAATTGTTTCTGGAAATACAGGACATTTTTACATTTGTGTCATCTAATGCATGTTATACTTCTGTTTGTAATTCAATTTTTTGTCTGGTCTGTTTGTTCTGCAGCAATAGCAAGTATTATTTTTCTGAGGGAGATAAGCTTACTGTCACAGGTAAGGGGCTCCTCATCAAATCCTCTTTTCCTTTTTTTCGAAAAGTGCTTCATGTACTGGTTGGTGGCACCTTTAAAATATATTACTTTAATTTATATTTATATCTACATTTTTTTATTCTTGCAGAGAGCATCGTTTTCTACTCGTTTGGCAGCCATAGTCAGGTTCTAAAAATTCTTTAAGCTTTGTGTTTCGGTGCATGGCTATATTTGTGTTTTTAACATCACTTTTGGAAGCTAGATAAAATATAAGCACACCGTTCTTTCCAACTAAGCGGCATGTCCTGTTGAAAGTAAGCGCTGATGTTGATTTTTCTTTAGGAGGTTTATTAACTGGGAGTGCATGGTATGGATGCAATTGGACATACTGAGAGGATGTGTTATTGTTTTTCAGTTCTTGTTTAGTGAGGGAATGGAAGTAGGAAATGAATCTCTCATTCCATTTCTCTCATTCTCTATGTTTGAATAAGTTTATTGGAATGGAAACAAAAATGATGCGGAAACAAACTCTATCTAGTAGGATTTTGTTCATAACAGGTGGTATTTTGATTTAAAATAACTGAGTTACTGTTTAATTTCAAATTTGACTTCTCATATCCCATATTTCTAACTTATCTCAAGTTTAACGTCTTGATTCTTATAAAATAATTCACGAATAAATATTTGAAATAGGTTATTTCATCAACATAGAAAATTTAGGAACCCTAAATATAATTAATCATCAAAAGAATTTAAAATGGTTAATTATATTTTTATTAATTCTAAATAAAATAAATAATTAATTATATTCATTAATTCAAAATAATGGCAAACTACTATATTAAACTCAAATCACCACTGTTAGTAATTTTATGTATATTTATTTTTTTACCTTTTTAAAAATGAATAAAGTCAAATAAAATTTTATAAATTCTGGACAAGTTCACATTATATTCTTGACCTTCATTTCTTAGTTTGCATTAAGATTGTATATTTTATTATAATATGCTTCTCTTGTTAATATTTCTATATATATATATATATATATATATATATTATTCTAGTCAAAATTTATATCACGAAAACCGGTTTAACAGAAATTTTTATCACTATGCTTTGTGACTCACATAGTTTTATAAATCAAATTCTTACACATTATAATAAATTATTTTCACAAATTTATTAAATTATAATATTCTAAACAACTCTAAAATTTCTTCAAATAAGCTTGTTGTAATTTTTACATAAATTAAAGGATATATGTTAGGGATATGAATTTTATTGAATATGATGTTTATTAAATAATAGATGAAATTGCCTTTTTAAAATTTTACTTTCAAGAATTTTTTTACTAATTTAATTTTTATATATATATATACTCTACATATATATATACTATATATATATATATATATATATATATATATATATATATATATATATATATATCTCATATGAAATGAATAGTTAAATATTTGTATATTAGGTTATATGATTTTTTATGAGGATTTATTTTAAAATTATATATTGTTTGTTTAATCTTATATTATTTAGTAAAAAATTATAGAAGTTTTATTATTTAAAATGAAATAAAGATTATTTAAAATCATGTGATATGGTATTATTGTCGGTTTGTTTCTTTTTCATTCCATTTCCTAGTATTACTAAACAATATAATGGAATAAACAATCATTCTCATGTAAGATTCCTAAATTAATCCAAACACTAGGAATGAAATCAAATTATTGATTCAACTCCATGAGAAATAGGCGGAAAGGATTCTTTATTTCCATTCCCCATTCAATATACCAAGTACCCTCTTAGGCCTTTTCAAACTGGAATTTAAGAAGTTATGTTGGACTAAGGCAGCTGATTTTCCCAACCAACTAGTGATCTTCATATTCTGTTGTGAAGGAGGCTTATTCCTAGGAAATAACCTGTCTAGATGAAGGTTCAACTCAGGTCCATCTCTTGCCACCAATCATTCTCGTAGGACAGTGGTTTCAGTAATATAGGATTTAATGCCTGCTTAATTTAACGCTTGCTTGTAGAAATAGTCTAAATCCTTGAAGAGTCTTCTAATCCAAATATCAGTGTATCAGTAGAAGATTTGACTGCTATCATGGTACTTTCCTCCCTGGGTTGAACTCCTAATTTGAGGAGTTTGGATTGCTATCCACTATATTTGTGAGTTTCATTCATAGGATCATAAGGTCAATTTGTATTCTTTAACTATAGATTTTAATTGATTAAGGAAGCAAATGTTGTATACTTGTGCATCTTTAAATTTTACATATGAGGAGGCAATTTATGTGTTGTAGATCTCTCCTCTCTCTCTTTCTCTCTAAACTATTACATTTCTTTGATCTTATCATGATACTAAAGTTAATATGTTGAAAGATAAAACATTTTCAAATGTAATTTATATAGAATTTTCATAATTGTGAACATCTTTGTTACATGTCATCCAAAATTGTGTTCATATGAAGCTCAAATTCTTGTGAATTTCATTTGACTGGATGCTGATTAGTAGTTCTTGATGTCTGCAGTGGAGCAATGGTGGCATTTTATTTTTATAGGATCATATTGGGTGATGGTAAGCAGATGAAAGGGTCGAACCGGGAAGATGCAGATGAAAATTAGTGCATCTATGCAAGGTTAGTGGCTTACGATGCCCCAACCGATTTCATACAAGTTACCATTGTGTAATATAATCCAATCTGGCATGTTTTGTACTGCCACTCAGTGGAAATACGAAGCAGAAGACCTTACTCTGATGGAAAGATTCATTCATGTTTGAAACCTCCCTTGCTCTCTCTTGTATATATATATACATATAGATAGCATGCTAAGTGAAACCATGTAATTGCTTTAATTGCTGCATGGCTAATATTAAGGCTGCTATCTCTTATAAGAACTTAATTTTGTAGGTATGCGGCCTGGAGATGCCTGGAGAGTGCTGCGTCTTGAGTTTTTTTTTTGAAGTTTCGTTTGTGTAATAATAATGTTGATCCAGAGGAGCTATAGAATAATACAATGTGAACAACATTCTCCCCTGACCCAGAGGCGAGAAATGAGGCATTCGCTATTTTCAAAGGATATAAGTGTTTGATTTTCCTTTTCTTGATTGCTTATGTTGACCAAATAAAAAAAAAAAAAAAAAAAAATTACCCATGAAATGCAGTTTAACAGTAATTTTGTGGAGGATGTGATAATTGTTCACCGTGGTATTAAAAATTTTGTAATGAATCATTTCAGGTATATATGATTTATGACCAGCAGCCAATTCCATATGAACCGAGAATACACTACACTACGGAATAAGGCGGATCCCAAGTTGAAATTTCTCAAACGCCCACAGTAAATGTAAATTTGTGCAGGGATGACATTTCCCAACCCCAAGGAACACAACCTTGCAAAGGAAAAATTGGATCACATAGGTAAAGCGTGGAAAATTTTTGTGGCTTGCCCCATAGAGGGGGGGTATGTTGTGCCCAAGATTCTAATATACATTAAGGAGTAGGATAAACAAATGTCTCACATGAAAAAAAAATGTCGTGCAGACATAGAAGTCCTTCCACAAAATAAATAAGAGCGTGATTCCTGCACGACAGAAGCCACCACTGGTGGCTTCTGTTTCTTATCTTCTGAATGTGAAAAATATGGGAGGGGGAAGGGGAGAGGTGTCTGATATTCAGGACTTGGGAATGGGCATGGGGGGCATGGGCGCCAGGACATGTCTCCTCTCCTCTTCTCCTCTCATCTGCCGCTCCCAATAGGTATTGTCTTAAATGTCCCCATGGGAACATGATTTGGTACCTCTCCCTTGATTATCAAAGGCATGTGCTGTGCCGTGATTGCCTAATTTCAGAATCCATGTCTCTGCAACAGAAAACACTAGTTCTCATTAAAAACAAAACAACCATGCAGAGATCTTCACTCGAGAATATCAATGCATTAATCTATGTGTTACTTTTATTACACATCTGGCTTAGTGGTGATGCTTTTAAAGAATTTTTTTGGTAAATATCAATCGATCTCAAGTATTATAATTCTACCTTGCCTCAATTATTTATTTTTATCTAAGGGTTCAGGATAAGAAAGTAAGAAACCACTAGTTAAAATCTGATCCATAAATCCCAAATCCCATGCAAAGCAAGCCTATTGAGTAGAGAATGTCAAGAAGATCACAGCATGCGGATTCTATACTTGTACAAGAGCATATCCTCCAACTCCAGCTGCTGCCAGTCCGAAATATGACCCAAATAAAGCTCAACTGAACTCTGTTTTAACATCTTTACCTGCATATATTTTCCCAGATGGAAGGAAATCAGCAGCAGTGTCCAATATAAATCGAAAACTAAATAACTGTGCTAAGCCTCTATAGGAAATCCAACAATAATCAATAATGGAGAACATCATAGAATCTTATATACTAAATAATTCAATTCTAAGTTCTGTGCGTGATGTCTCAGAGCAGCATAAACCAGTTTAGGCAGGTTTGTAGACTATCTATGGACCATCAAAATAAATGCTCACTAGCAGAGAGACTTTGGGTTTTTATGGGTTTGTACATCAAATTGTATCCTTAAGAAGAGTTGATACTTTGGTTTTTATGTTGGCGTGAATTGGACAGGCTACTATTTCTCTAAGGATCCTTGCATTAAAACAGTAAAAGCAGAAAGCGTTGAAAAATACTCACTTATACATGTGTCATGTTCTGCATAACACAATGGTCTACACTGCAGCTGCATATAACTTCCCCATGTATTCTTGCATTTGCAGTCTGGGCAATTGCAGGCAACCTTTTCTTTGCATTCATCCATCTATGAGACAGTAAACATTGATATGAATAAAGTCATGTATCACTGTTAATGTCATGAATAAGTGGTTATGAATGAAGAGAGCGAAACAACAATCATAAATTCTAATCTAGAGTCAATTTCATTTGCCAGAGATGGTTCTATATATTGAGAAATCAGATTTATGAAATCTGTCTCTTTCTCTCTCTCTCTCTCTACTCTCTCTCTCTCTCTACTCTCTATATATATATATATATATACCATATATATATATATAGCATAATTAGAGATAATTAACCAGAAACTTGATGAATGTATATGCCTGGTAAGCCCAAATTATGTATGTGTGATGTTGTTTGGAGACACCAAGAAGAGCAAAATTGATGCAAATCTGATTTTCCATCTCCCTTGAATCCCAGTGGGCACTGGCAACCTTTTGAACTGTCATCCTGAAAAATCAATTGAGAACCACTTATATTAAAACCAAGAAAATGTCATCTAATGATCATTATCTGAAAAGAGAATATCATGAGAGGGAGAGATCTACAACACATATAAATTGGAACACTTACAACACACGCAGAGAATGTGCTGCCATCTTTGGCTTCCTTCCAGCAGCCTCCATTGTTGATTCCCACAGTAAAAAGCTCCTGAAGCTGTACAAACACAAATAACTCAACATGAAATCATAAAACCATATAACGCATTTAAAAATCAAATGGGCAGTTTTACACTAATATGAGCTTCAATTGTGACCTTCTGTCGTGACACATAAGGATCTATTACAGAAATATATCATCAGGATAATTTAAACTTGTACACCATAAATAGAACACTCACCTTCACAATTAGTATAACCATCACCAACAAACTTCACACCCTGCACGATAGGACATTCACACACCCTGCCCCGGAATGTGTCCTATAACAAAATATTTAGATCGGAAGAACACTAAACATAGAACCATTGAATCCCAAAAAACGTCATGCAGAGAACACAGAACATGCAAAAAAGGTAAAGACATAGAAGTACCTTGCATGCAGTAACATTAAACCTTATCTTGCCAGCATCCACCAGTATTTTCCAACACTCATTTGTCTCTATCTCTGTAGAGAATAGTTAAAACAGATGAATACTGTTTCCACAGAGTGTGTGCTCCGATAATCAATCCCTTTCTCTAAAATATTTCAACAAACACCTCTGAAGTAAAAACCATGGTCCTTTACTGTGAATCAATCTACAAAATGCTAAACAGGGCCATAGAAGAAACTTAAGCTTTAAATATTTTTCTTAAGTTGTCAAAACAGACCACCCTCATCCCCTAACATTCATTCAGTGAATAAGTTACAACTGATAGCATAAAACTTCTCTAATATATGGTGACAATAACATAAGTAGCATTTTTAGGCCAATCATATAAGTAAAACTTGTCTAAGATGGTAAAACCACTTCATAAAAGCCCCCTCTCAAAAGGAATAAATGTAATTTAGTTTAGTGCAGTTAGCAAGCATAAAAAAAAAAAAGCACATGACAATTATTCCTTCATGAAATTTACAGATATTGCCAAATACACATGTGAATGTAAGATGATAGATACTACAACGTCAGATTAATTCTTAATCATGACATCACTAAAGCCAGGCTTCAGAAATAAGTTTATGCCAAGATGGCTGCATCCATAATCATCTACAGAGATGGGGTCATGCTTTGAGAGAATTTTAAAGTAATAGTGATCTCAATAAAATTAAAATTGGGCTTTGCAAGGTCCTCAAGTGAAAGAAAACAGATTCAGATTATGACAGAAACAAAATCAACAAGATTTCTGCTCAAATGAAATAGCATGCATGTAGCAAGGGGATAAGGAAGCTTAGGAAAGGAAAATCTGGATACAGGAAATTTAGTAAGACATTGAAAGTCTCTAAATCCAAACCATAAATAAATAAATGAGAAAGTAATGACTGACCAAGGTTACAAAAAGCAAGTTCATTCCCATGCATTCACACCAAATATGGGGGGAAGTTGTGTGATATGACATCAGTCTGACAGAAACATGGTTTGTCAATTGCAGTTTTACACAACAAAAAACAAATAGGAGCTTAAGTCAGTTTGATGGAAAAAGGTTTATAAATAATTACCATCAATGCAAGACAAATGGCTGGTTCAGTGGTCTCTTGAAGCAGCACAAATGGCCTTGAGAACTGCTCCTTTGTCCAGCTTACCTGAAACCAAGCAGCAGTATAGGTTACAAAAAAAGCACAAGGAGTTGGCTAGCAACTGAAAATCTTAAATATTTAAACTGTCACACACCTCTGTACTGTCTATTGTTTATTACACAAGTGTGGGCAGCAGTCATACAGGGAGCCTTTGCCGATCTGAAGCCAAAACTCAAGGGAAAGAAAAATCACAAATAATGAAATACAAGCAAGCAGAAAATTTTGAGAAGTCAATATGCATAATTATTAATTATAGACAGTCTCTTAACCTGCTTACTGCTCAGCTTTAAGAACTAAGTTATCCTCACCTCGGTCTCCAATACAGTCATCACCCTTATACCACATCGACACCTTTTAAGCGCGTCACAAGAGACAAAATAAATCGACTACTAATGTATAATCTTCAAATCCTAGAATGTATACTTGAAACATTTTAAGCATATCACAAGGGACAAAACAAATTGTGTACTAATTTATAATCTTCAAAATCTAGAATGTACACTTGATGTCATACAATTGGAATTGCATTTGACACAACATTCATGTCATAAGATTGATTGCACCCATTTTCCTTAACTCTGTGTGTGTGTGGGTGAGCATGTGTGTATAGTGAATTAAGGAGTAAAAATGACGAGATCAAAGCTTGAACCTAGAAAAAAGTCCTTGCATATTCATCAACAAGTAACACAACAAGAAATCTCAAACAGGTTTCTTTTTTTTGAGAAGAGAGAGAGAGAGAGAGAGAGAGAGAGAGAGAGAGAACAGAGAAGAGAGAGAACAAATAGGTTATATGATTGGTTCAGTGATTAGGGGAAAACAAATAATGGTAAGCGAAAGCCCACCTAGACCCATAATTACATTAACATTTGAATGACTCATTTCTGGAACTTCAGCCACAACATTAGACAGTCAGATTGGTAGAGGTGGCTTACAGTGGCGCATTCAGGATTTAAATATTATTTTATGTGACAATTGCATCAAGTCTCTTAAGGGAAATAAGTTTGAGAAGCAGGGTGGTGTCTGAGTATGAAAAGTTTTGCAAACTTTTCAAAGATTAAATAGAAGTTCAAGAATGATGATGGGCAGCTATTGATAAGCCAAAACAGCAATAAAAAATACCACTAAATAAGCAAAACAAACAATAAAAAAACCTCACAAGCATTCACGCATTTTCACCCTGCCAGTTACAGAAAATAAAGTAGCTTTCAATCGGTAAACAGGGACCACTCAAATTGTCAGAATTTTGCAATCTTTACACAATGTGCAATAAAATTGTGCATATGTGTATCACATTAAACTTGGACAGTATATAAGAGTTCCAGAAGGTTGCATTATCTTTGTGCTCAATTACACAATGCAACAATATGAATAAATAAGTGTAACAAAGATAAAATCATAAATCACCCTATTTTAAAACTTACCAAGAGAGCGGATAACTTGATTGGCACACTCTTTAGTATACTTCTTATCTTTCATTGGACAGCGAATTGAAAAATCGGTAACGTAATCCCACCAAAGCCAAGGCTTGCCACTTTCATTAGCCACTTTAAAAAAGCAAGCTTGGCGTAAATTTTGAACCACAACCTCCTTCCCATCATACCCTTTACTGAAGTCCTGCTCAGGATCTGGAGCACAGTATCTCCCATGTTGATACTGAGACTTGCACTGCTTGCTCAAAATAAAAGCTTCTGGGCAATACCAAGTTATATAGTGTGGGGTGAACTGAGTATACCCTTTCTTCTCAAATATCTGAGCAGCTCCTTTAAAGTTCTTGACAAACTCAATTTGGCTCTCACACTTTGGCCCACACTCATCATTACTATTTGTCCAGAATTCATACTCAACACGCTCATCTGGATGCGGAAGAGACTCCCTCCAATCAAGATTTATGTTTACCATATCCCCCTTAGATAGAGCATTCTTTATACTATCCCCAAAAGATTTGCTAATAAGTGCTGAGGGAATCGTTATGTTCTGTAGATAATCAGCTTGCGCATTCTCTTCTTCAGGAGTGTCCATGGTGATCAAGGGTTCAATCTTGTCATCTGCCACTAAAATAGCAGCTGCCCCTGCATTCTGAGCATTCCATGCCTTCATGGTGAAGAAACATTCTGCAAAACCAGCAAACTCAAAAATAAGAATGCACTTCACCAATAGACCAAAACAATATAAAGACACATAGGAAAAACGTTGCATGCAAGTCTCCTATCAAAACTATTTCAGCTGCCTCAGGAATTTAAGGACTGACCAGTATTTGCATTTTCATCCGAACCAGGCAAAAAAGAACCCAAAATCCAGAAAATGAAAACAAATAAGCATGGATGAAAATTCACAAATAAAATCCGTTGAAAAATACCTCCTTAGTTACATGTTCATCAATTAAGAGCACGTCCATCAATTAAAAAAATCAACGAACAACAGTTGAGATTCTCCATCCATTCAAACAAATCTCAATTCTGAAAAGTTTGGGAATTCACACACCGTACAAAGACAACAAATTGGTCTGGAATAACATAACCAAATGAACTTGCGGTAGCAATCATTCACCAGAAAAATCTAATCCACCGACGAGCAATATATGAACCTTCTCTGACAAGTTAGCTGGTGTTTAAAAGAAAAAATTTCAGTCTAATAGAGAAATGGAAAAGTAACAAAAGGTTACCCTCCACGATTCGCAAGAAGAAAGGTGGGTAGCCCTCCAGGCTTCTGATTTGAAGGAAATCTGACATCCTCGAAGTTCTTGTGTTCTTTGATATTTTAGGATAAAACATTAAATCCAACCATGGTTCCTCCATACTGAGGAACCCCAAAATTCCCAATTGCACATTCATACACGTCCTTCAACGACTCCGGAGAAGTCACTCTCAAGCTGTTCTTCTCAACCACAAACCTCCCCACGCATGACCCCCATAACACAAACCATACACACACCAAAAGCCCCAACTTCTCCCTCATTTTCCCACCTATTCTCCCCCAAACATAGCAGAACCCAAGACTCATCTAAAAACACTGATTGGTTTCTGCCAAAATCAGCAATAATGAAACAAACCCAAACTCGATGCAATTGAACCAAACTCCTCGATTACAAACAGGATTTACAAAAACCCAGACCAAATATCAAAGATTAAGCACAAACCCTTAAGGCAAGATAAGATTTGGGTGAAAGAAGAAAAGAATCTCAAGGAAAACAAAGAAGCCTTTAAAGGGGAACAAGTGATCTAACCAGTTCTAATTGTTTCCCAAACAGGAAACTATTCCGAGAAAATCACTTCCCCTGATCGTTAATACACACAGAAAGAGAAGCTCATACAAGACCCATATCCACTATTAAGAGATCTGAACCGCCATCAATTGAGGCTTTTAGAAATGTATTCAATCATCGCTCTTGTGTCGTGTTTGATCACGACACGATCAATTTCTCGCGCTATTTTGTTTCCCTGATTACATGCCTTTCGACGGTCCAGATTTTTCCGGTCCCACAGCCAAATTTGAGTTTGCTTCTCACTTAAGTTACGTGTCGTGAGGGCTGAGCCCTCGATTAGTGTGGCTCAGAGAGTGTACCATGGAGCCGATTGTAGATGATAATAAAACGTGAATATCGTGACGGCTATCATCAAATTCCAGATAAACAAATACTCCAGAATTCAGACCTCTATCACGCAAAAAGACACGTGGAAAAAAAGACAAAAGATGATGGAATTGGGCCGAACAAGCCCATCTTATCAATACAATTGGATTGGGCCCCAGTTGAGAATTGATTCTTTTTTTTTTTTTTGAAAAAAATTGATTCCATTTTTTTAACCCATATGGAAGAGGCGATAAAAACGAGGCGTGAAAAATAGGTTATAATCGAGTCAAGTGAGTCCGTATAACCAAGGTATAACCAACCTCGCTCGACTCGATTAAAAAGCTTAAATCTTGAGTATTTGATTGAGTTTTTTTTTTTTTTTTTGTTAGATATTCAAAACTTAGATTTAAAAAAATAATTGAATTAATCGAACTCTACCTTAAGATATATTAAATTACTTAAAATTTAATAAATAATTATATTCACTGACTTTACATATGCTGCCATGTTATTTGTATAATAAGAATAGAATATATATTTTAGTAAATAACAAAATAGTAAAGTTTATTAAATTCATAAGAAATGGATCGAATATTATAATACCCAAACTCAATTTGTGCCTATTCAACTTTAATTAACTTCAAATCGAATTTGAATATTTTATAAATCAAAGTCGAGTAGTTTATAAATAACTTAACTCGATTACATCCCTGATTACATCCCTAATGACAGCAACATTATAAGCCGAGATTAAACGCTACGTTTTGAGGTAGAGCTGACAGCCACATTGACAATGTCACCCCGAACGTCCAAGCTGCACACGAAAAACAAGGCAGGTATTATATACTTGTATGTAACTAAAAGTTAAATTATTGATCTAACATGATATGATATACAAAGTTCATCTTGGACTCTTTTGTGATTTTTTAAATAAAAAATATTTTAGGTCATGTTGATTTTAATTATATTGATAATATTTACATAATTATAGAAAATGAGACATTTAAACCGATAAGACATTTATTATACTTAGCTATCTAAAAAAGATAAAAATGTTTTATGGATGTGATGATTTTGAGATTGAGTTTGGAACCAAGATAAAATATGAAACTGCAAAATATGAAATACAAAGTTAGTATTATTGATTATTTTAATGCATTACTTAATTATTAATTTACATCCATTTGACTTTTAAAATCAAGGGGTGATTGATAAAAATAATTCATAGTTTGACAAATTTTTTTAATTAGTCTTATTTATTGTTTAATTACGAATAATCTTATATTTATTAGTCTCGTATCCATCGTCAAAAGTGATTAGCTTAATGCATTAAAAAAATATCACACGTTATTATCTAATGGCTTCAAATTTTTTTTATTTAAAAAATAGTCTGTCTTCGATGTCGGGGAGCCGACAGAGTTGAGGAAGGAGGGCTTGCTAGAGACGAATCAACTTATAGTCTGGTTCTGTGGTGGCTCGAGCCTGGGTAGTGGTCATGTTTATGGAAAGACAGTGTGGATCAAGTGAGAATTACACTATAGAGAAGGGGTGAGAGCGACATTGTTCTTGAGAGGCAACCTCTTCTGGCGACGGCTCCAACAGTCTCTAATCGATTTTGTTGGGGTTCTCTTGATGATCATGGACACCATTTATAGGTTTCTTCTTCTCCCTCTGATGGTAGAGAGGGAGAGGAATGGGGGAAAATGTGCATGAATACTCACAACTCTTGGCGTATGTCGAATCTGTACCTCTATTTTTTTTTTGTCAAACCATGTTCCTAATATTTCTATTGTGATACGCTTATACCCTGTCGTTAACAGAATTGGCAAGTAGGCAAACAGGGCATTAACAATATTGACTTGGCGCATCACATGTTAGTTGATATGGCAGCTTTGCATGTGATTCATTAAATCAAAAAATTATTTTGACAAAATTGCTCTTATCCCGAACCTCCCGATACCCCTCTCTCCCACCATTGTTTTCGCCACCTCCTCTAGTCTGATGGTGATGATGATGACACTCTCATCATCGCTCAAATCACCATACTTATACTGCCAATCCAATGCCCTGCTTAACTCGAATCATCATTCAATATATGCATCCCACATGTCATCAAGAACAAGTAAGTACCTCTTTCTCAACAGATTCTTGCGAACAATGAACAACAATTGCGATGCTTCATTGGGTGACGAAGGAGGAGGAGGTGGTGATGGTGATGCTGGAGGCGACGCTACTAGAACAATAGGAGGGGATTGTTAATTAGGAGGCAATGAAGCGGTGGCCATTTAATTAATAATCAATTGTATAGAAAATCACTCATAACTTATAAACAACAGCTAATTGCAAAGCAATAATGAAATCTTCAAAAGAAAAAAAAAAATTCCATTTTTCTCTATAGAACTAAATCGAATCAAATCTAGCAATCGATTTCAATTTTAAACCAAACCTAAAAATCCAAACCTCCAAAAACAAAATCCCAAAATCCTAATCACTGAGATTCACTAGCCGAAAAATCTCCAAATGCTCCAAACTCCGAACACAAAACTGTAATACCCCTAAATAAAAAATAAAAATAAAAAATAAAACAAAACAAAACAAAACAAAAACACACAAAAACAAAATTTCCAAAATAAGAAGGGTTAAAATGCAAATTTTCAAAGTTGGAGGGGGCTCTTAACAAAAAAATAAAAATATTTTGCTAAAAAGAAACAATAAAAGTTTTCTACACAATCCTAACCTTCTTCATTTTTCTTTCAAGGAAATGATAGGTGAGCTAGGGTTTCAAAAAGGGGATTTTAAGCTTGAAGAAGCATCCATCCCAAGTAAGTATTTATTTTTTCATCTCTAATTTGCAGCATGTGATGTATTTAGGAGTAAAGAAAATCTTTGAGAGAAGAAAGGTAAGTGAAAATGTTTTGTATTGTTTTAAGAGATTTATGATATCTCCTTATGAAACGATTCCGGTATAATCTATAAGCAGATAGTGACACTTGGGAAGTGTTACGATCAAGCAGCTAGATTCTTGTTGATGGTGGTATCAATAGTCTTTCCTTCACACCTCTTCCTGTATAATCTGTAAGCAGAGAGTGACGCTTTTATAGTTACGAACATTGTATACCCTCAGTTAGTTATAGACACAAGAGTCTTTCTTTCAGACCTCTTCCTGTATAATCTATAAGAGTTTGAATATATTTGAGATAAGAGAATGATATACAATCCGAACGGTGGAGATCGTGTTTTAAGGTTTGAGTTGAGAGTTATTCTTGTTTGAAGCAAATAGTTTCGGAAATTAGTTTTTGTTTCGATAAGATTAGTGTGAGCCTTCATTCTCCTTATTCAACCGTTGAATTGCTTTTAATTTTGGATATATTTGATATAGGACACCGATCTACTATATAAATGGTTCAGATCATGTTTAGAGGCTTCAGATGAGAGTTATACTCATTTAGAACAATTCAGTTTTTGAAATCAGTTAAGTTTTTGTAAGTTTAGTGTAAGCCTTTGTTATCTTTATTCAACTGTTGGATTGCGTTGAAATTTGGATATGTTTTATATAAGACTTTGATCTAAATTATAAACGCTGAAGATCAGAATTTATGACTTGAGGAAGGAGATATTAGAGAAAAACCGTGATAATGATCAAACTACATTTAAATTAGTTTGGAAAAGAGAGTAATAATTGAGAGCAAATTATTCAAAGAGTAATAATAATAATAATAATAATAATAATAAGTTTAAAATAATAAATAAGTAAATTAAAATAACATTGAAGAAAAATAAATAATAGTTCGGATAATTAATAAGTTATTTTTTCGCTTTTATTTCTTTAGGTGACGTAGACTCTTAATTGAGTTTAATTGTTGAGTGGTATCATTCAAGACTTTTGAGCTGCTTTGAGGTAAGGAAGATTAATGCAGCTTTTTTTATAAAACAAAATATTTTGCTATTATATGTTATTATTGTAGCACTCTTCCGCCTCGACTGCTTGGCGTAGTCCGAACTAGTCCTGGGTTGCTCTAATTTAATTGACCTCACTTTATCAAAATCATTTATTAATAACACGCCGTAGCTGCTACACTTCAATGGTATAAAATCTTAATCATTTTCAAATATGGAAGCTGCTTTTGTAAGGTAAGCCTATTTCATTTCATTCATGCAAAGTACAATTACTATAAAGACATATCAAACATTTTCATAAATGATTTACAAAATAGATATTCAAAGTTGAAATTGTTTTTACAAAATATCAATGTTCAAAAGGAGATAAGAACGCATATGTTGGAACATACTCGCACTCTTTCTTTACGACTGACGTCTCGATCTTGCCAGCCCCTGCTCAACTACACTGCGCATGATAAAACTACACGCTAAGCATTTTCATGCTTAGTGGTTCTATACATTCCATTTCTGCTTTAGTTTAAACAAACATGCGCTTTTATTAAACAAACTTCGATCTTTGACGATCAATGTCAATACAATACATATACTTATTTCATATACAATCATTTATGGTTCATCGATCAAATCAATATACACTTCCCATATACAAGTCATTGATTATCAAATCATGCATTTCACAATACTCTTTTCATTTCAATTCGCAATCATGCTTTTCAATTCCAATTTGTCACAATCTCAAATGAATTCAATTCGATTCCGCCCTTAATAAATTTAACTTATGTTTTCGATATACAGATATCTAATCACGGCACTCCGCCCCTGCTGTAGTTGCAGGCCGGTATAAAAATGGCTTTATAACACGCACGCCTGGTCGTTGACTAGTTATAAAAATCAATTATAACATCATCGATATCGGCCTCACGTCGACCGGAGCGACACATCAATACAATCGCTCGGCAGCGATCGCTTATTTCGACTTTATCGTATACCAATCTATCTTTCATACGAATCCAAACTGGCTCACATTCAATTAAGGGCGTTCAAATCTTTATAGCAATGATACGATAATATGCCATTTGTATAAACGATTCATTTTCAATACTCATGCACTTTCATTTGCAAACATTTCACAATCAATTTCTTTAAATCAATTCAAATAATTCAATATGCTTTACGATTTAGAACAAATAGTTCAAATCTTAAACGAGAATAGGAGAAGATAGAACAAACCAAAATTGTCGCTTGATTCGACCGTAACTGACCAATGCGGCTTTCCTCCTCGCCAGCCCCATTCAAATACAATGACAATCACATATTAGAAGGTTTCTAGGAGTTTCTTGGTCAAGGTTTGCGTCTACTTGATAATTTCACTCGTAAATTTTCTGGGGACACATGAGCTATAATTTGCTCATATTTCCTTCAAGAAAATTTTAGCTCTATGAGTCTATTTTTAGTAGGAATTAGAATCATCTCATTTGGATCATCCAAACTCAAATTACGACATTTTATATCCAGACTACTCCAATTTGCAAAGCAGAATCAGACTATTCTTACACATAGCTCCACTTTGACAAATTTTTGAATACTTTGAGGTTACAATTTGCATACACTTCCTTCAAGTAAATTATTCCTCTAGAATTATATTTTATCCATAATTTTGAATCATTCAATTTGGATGAGTGAAACCTAACTTATGGTTAAAACACTATAAATAAATACCCAAAACAGAGCATAACCTCAGAGCTACCCGAGCTCACCTTAAGCCCGGTATTTGGGAGCCTTAGAGCTACAATTTGCTCCTGGTCCCTTCATACATTTGCACCTATCTCTTATGGTCCTTACTAATTGAACTCACTTCATTTGGATGATTATAACTTAATCTATGTACCAAACAAGAACAGAGGTCTTGACAAAATTTTTTAACAAAGATTTTTGAAAACCCAACATTTTCCCTTTTTACAAACACTCCTCGAAACCAATTTAAACAATGCAAAACAATCTCAAACTGAACTAAAACCATCCAAGAACACTTTTATACCACATTTGGGATTTTATTAAACCCAAACACAAGTAGAAAGGGGGTTAGGGTTTGGTTTTTCTCTTACCTTAAATCCCTTTTAATCTTCAATGCCAAGCTTTCTTCTTCAACTTTATTCTCAACCGATTCTAAACTTCTTAGTTTAATGGAGCAAGAATCACAACCTCCTTACTTTGCAAGCCCTAGCTCTCCCTTTCCTCTTCTTAAACCGTTTTTTGCTCAAAATGAGCTCTTCAGATCACTTTGGTCTTAAATATCCTATGTCAGCATAAGACCTTATTTGGCTTTCTTTAAAATCCATTTTTGGGTTTAAGTTCTCCTACTGCTAGTTTGTCCAATTATTTGTCTCTATTTCGATGAATTCTCATAATCACATCGTAGACATTAATTCTTTCTAACTTTATGACCCTTAGGTCCTTATTTCACAATTTCCAATTTTTTGCCTCTTTTCACTGGAAGCTTATTCTCAGTTCACTCCACTTTCATTTTAGCATTTAATATTTGCAGACTAAGCTTTAGCCATTATAATTTAATCAACATTCATTTAACAATTCTAAAACAAAGTTGGCTCAACTGAGTCTGAATATATAATAAAATTATAAAAAAATTATAGGGTATTTTTTAGATGCCAACATGAGTTTGAGAATTTGTACTTTGTTTAATTATATGTACTGATCAACACAAGTTTTGTTTGGAAAATGAACTTGAAATGTCTAAGTGGTAGGGATTGAAGAGAGATATTTTGTATTTTTATGAATTTGGAAACATATGGTCATTTGATTCTTGTTTTAAAGGCCTCACTAAAGATAAACTGACAAATACGACTCCTAATAAAGACATAAACTCGACAAATCCGACCCTAAATACCACATAGTAGTTGACAAAAGGGCCCTTGTCAACGAGTTAGAATAGTTGACAGTTTATTTGCAAGAAAGATGTTTTGAAAACCAAGAGTTTAAGTATTTTGGAATGACCCTTGTCAATGGGTTAAAATAGTTGATATTTTATTTAAAACAAATCTTTGAGAACTATGAGTATATGTGTTTTAAAATATTTGTGAATTTGATTATGATATGGAATTGTTTGAGAAATAGGAAATAGGATGAACATCAGTTTGAAATATATTTATATCTTATTTATTTGTATTCACAGATTTTATGAGATTTATGAGGAAAAGTAAAATATGTTATATCTCTAATTTTGTGAATTTAAAATATTTTATCCATGAAAATGTATTAACATTCCTTATTGGGTTTTTAAATTTCACTCCTTATCATTGACATTTGCATGCCCTAAACCTGATGTGTTATACTTGGGGTAGGAAGAGGTGGAACTTGAGAACTATTTTTGAGTTGGTATTGGTTGGAAAGACTTAGGATTGTTGGAGTACTTTAGTGCTTTGGGAATTAATGTTTGCAAACTTTCATTGGAAATATTTTATGTTGCTAGAATGTTAAATTTTAAGATTATTAGTTTTGAAAATTTTTATCATGTTGGAAGATGATGATTCAATGACATTTTGTTATACTTTTGAATGTTTTATGCCTTTGAGAGATTTTTATTTTATGAAATTAATTTAATTATTCTTGTGAGCATATTCAGGACAAACAAGATTCATAAATGGAAATTTTGAAAATATGGTTTAAAGGTGAGATTTTAAAGCCATATATGTGAATGAATGGTAATACCCTTGGTTCGGAGTTGGGGTGTTACAAAAACCCTTCTTAGTTTCAAACCTTGATCACCAATCACATCTAGAGTAAAACCTATGTATAGAAGCCATAGAAAAGTAAATAAACAAACAATTAGGGAAAGAGAAATTGGGGAGAAAATTAGAGCTTTGAATAAGAACTAGGGTTAAGTTTTGTAGAGAGAATTTAATGGGGTTAGAGCTTAGGGATGAACTTATGGGAGATGAGGTATCGGGGGGATATTGAGTGTCCATTGGGAGGGCATTTTTGTCAAAATATTATTTTAGGTTTAATGAATTACATGTAAAGCTGTCACATCAGCTAAAAGTGCACGTGAGGGGTGTCACGTTAGCATCATTAATGCCCCTTTTGCCTACCTAACGATTCAACATAGATTCATAAAGCCGACACGACAAACGTTGGGAGGCATGTGTCAATCCAAAATGTTAAGCGCTAGATCGACATACACGATCAAATATTTGTGTGGGGCATTTAAGCACTTTCTCTATATGAACGCCTATAAAGAAAACAGTTGAAAGCAGAAGGGTATGAGGATAATGGATGAAGAGGAGGAGGAGGAGAGGGTGTCGGCAATGGTGAAGGTAGGGGAGAAGAGAGAGGTGGGGTTAAAAATGAGTTTGTTAAAAAAAAAAAATTTTGGAGTCAATTAGATACAAACATGTGACGAAAGAAGAGAAAGGGAGGGTGGAGAAAATAAAAATTAGAGGGACCAATTAGATAATGAATGATACGTGACCCCCCCTTTAAACATGTGATTATTCCTAATTAAACGGTATGTGAGACCAATTAAAAAGATTGACTAAATTATGAATTATTCTTGTCAATTACCCTTTAAAATCTATTAAACCAAGTATTATAGCATACATTTAATGAACTCATTAATTTAGTATATTGATTAAAATAATATTTTATTCTTTTAAGGAACTTATTAATTTTTGTATGCAAGAAAATATCTCGACTAATAAAATTTGAAGTACTAAAATTTTTGAGAAATTTTGCTATATCCAAAAAATTAATTTTATATGTTGATTGAAACTTATATAATTTTTTTTTTGGACTAAAATTTTTTTCAAATATGTAAACTTTTTTAAATTTTTTAGTTATATTTAATTTAATTTTTTTACATTCTCTATTACTTCACTTCAAGGGTCCAAGAAAGATGAAAATAATGCCACTAAAATGATCATTCTCTTTGTACTAATTTTAAATTTTTTGTTGACATGATTTCATGATTTTATTTACAGAGAGTTTGTTTTTTGACTTTTTTCTGGAAACAATTTACTTTTAGAATTTAAGCAACACTTTATTTATTTATTTTTATTTTGACATAACTTATTTATGAATTTTTTTCTCAATAGAAAAAATCAAAATATTTGATTTTTTATTTTATTTTAAAAAGTCATATTTTAAAATCCAAACATTTTAAAAGGACAATGACAATATTTTAATATCTTTAAAATCCACACAATAATTTAAAAGAACAAGAATATTTTAAATGAACAATAATGAACAATATGACTATCAACCCACCCATCGCTCATCCCTATGATCTCTATCACCACTTGTCATTTCAACTTTTATTATAATACAAAATAAGATGTTTAAATGTTAGTTTGAAGTATAATGTGTTTTAGATATTTGAAGATACTCAGTTGTTATATTTTCTTCTTTTGAATACGTGAAAATATGCATTTGAATTGTTATTTTTGTGTTTAATTTAATTTTGGTTTTATCAATATATTTTTTTCATTATTAATTTTATATATTCTAATTTAATGATATAAAATAAATCAATATAATAAAATTACAAAAAAAAATATTTTTTTATATTAAAATTTCAAAGAAAATCAAATTACAAATAAAATTATTTAAAAACTTGTATTTTATTAAATTATTAGTAATAGTTTGAAAGCGACAAAAACAAAAAAAAATTATAAATTTAACCGATTTTCTTAAAATCTAAAAAAAAGAAAGATATTTTTACACAAATTTACCTTACCCCTATAACTATCATATAAATTGGGATTTAACATTTTTTTAATTAAATCCAAACTAAATAACTACTATACCTATTACAAACATAGACTTAATCCTTAACAAGAATAGATTAAGTCTAATATGTATAAGAGTTCGATTAAGTCTAACATATATAAAAATTAGACACCATTCAAATTTATTTAAATATTAACTTAACAATAATTAAATCCTGTATAAAAAAAGATTATATTTATAATATTTTTTAAATTTTAACTCATTAGAGGATAATTTTGTCTAAGAAATATTTTAAAATTATAAAAATAAGAGGTTAATTTTATGAATAACTGTTTTTTTATCACCTTTAAACCAATTCTTACAATTTAATTCTATTCTTATTTTCTTAATTTTCTTTCCTTTCATTTTCTACAGATTTTCTTGGAACTGTAAAATTAAATCGGAGAAATCTGGTTTTAGTGCTTGAGAGGTATGGGAAGTTTAGTGTTTGAAAGGTATGGGAAGAGAACTGTTGAAAGGAAAACATCAAAGGTTAAGAAAAACTGCAAAACCCAACAATATCAATCTTTTATTCATCAGATCTCACTTCACAATAAGAACAGAAAAAGAAAAGGAAAGAATGGTAAAAAAAAAACAGAGAAAGATAAAGTAGCAGATCTGAAAGATAACTGAAACCCCACATACTAGTCCCAAACAAGCCAACAAGTGGTCTGAATGAAAGAAAGATCAATCGAAGTGACAATGGTGATGGTGATGGCAGTGGCTGTCAAATCCAAGGCACTGCATCACAGAATAACCAGCCGCGGAGACGCATCTCCCTATTCCTCTAAGGAAAGAGGACACCAACAAACATGGCCAGCAACAGCACAGCAAGAGGAGACCGCCATGTTCATCATCATGATGGTGGTGATGATGATAGTGATGATCACTACTTTCTCAACCTTTTACAAACACAACACAAACCCCACTTGGAATAACAAAAGGGAGTGTTTTGAGATGATCTTCGATGCGATCTAATGTTAAAAACTGAAAAGGAAAATTCAAGGGCTCACCTTTCACTGTGGGCTTCTTCCAGCTTTTCTGCTAATCTTTGTCAATAGGTTTTCTCCCTGAAGCAAAACTGGATTTTTTTATTTCCGGGGAGAGAAGAAGAGATGCGGTAGAAATTCAGAATCCGGAGGATGATTGGGAGAAAAGCGCTTTGGCTTTTCTTTCATAAATTTTGGTGTGGTCCCTCCATTTATTAACTTGAGGACAAACATGTTTTCTAACTTTTCTTAGCTGTTAAGCTTTTTGTTTCCTTTTTGTTTCTTTTTGTTTCTTTTTGTTTTTTTTTTTTTTTGAAAGGTCCTTTTTGTTTCTTAAAGATTAGAAATGGTGAAGAGATTATATCATAATTTTCTGAGATTAACGCGGTTTTGGGAAATTCTATTTTATCCCTAATTGGTCTTCTTTTAGGTTTTAATTAATAAAATATGGAAAACCATGCTATGGGTATCAATTTGGGATTATTTGAGAAAAGAGTTCTTAATTTTTATTTTGAGTCAACCCAGTTTTTCTTCAAAAAACAATTTGATAAAGAAGATTTAATATTTGATAAAGAAGTATTTACGTGACTTGTACGTACAATAGCCTTCAAAGATTCCAAAACACATTTTTCATTTCTCAAATAAAAAAAAGCCCAAATTGAAAATAAAAATCCCTCCAAAAGAATCATTTTCATCAAGAGCAAATTGTTTGGCCAAATCAAAGGAGAAGTTCCTACCAAGGAATAATTGGCCAAAACATCTTCACGGTTAGTTTGATGACCCTAAAACCTCTCTATTTCTCTCTCTCTCTCTCTCACTCTAAAAATATATAGAAGCATTGAATTATTTGATGATTAAAAATGGATTATAGTTTGATTTACTTACATTTCATGGTTCCTAAATATCGAATCATTCGTCATACAGACATAGCGACATGACAAAATTTGTCTATTGTTTATGTTTCTCATTTCTTGCAAACCTCCATTCTAGAAATTGATGTTTTTTTCGTTGAAAAAGCATTTTGTTGGAAAATTGATGTTTCATTTTGTTATATACTTAGTTAATTTTCTGCTACTACTAAGCCTCTCCAAATCTTAAAACTTAAAAGATTGAGATAAGCATGTTAAAGTATGACAATCCAAATATTATTAGGTACAATTAAACGTGAAAAGTATGTAAATCTTTCCCCTTTTGGTTTGTATACAAATGCTTGAATAGCTACGTTGTTTTCAATAACGATACTGTTCTTGACCGTAATAATTGAGGTCAAGAACGTTACCACACTGTGTGTCGATTCATCTCAATGACAAGTGAACCTTCCATTTAATGGAACCTAAGGGAAACAAAAAGCTCAATTTGACAAAGACCTATCTGTTTTAGATAGATGGTTGTTGAACATAGTGTCATTGAAGGGACCATTTAGGTCCCAATTAGTCTCTGGTCTAGTCCAATGCTTTACTTCATATAGGAGGACCAATCACTATTAGTAGTGCACTAAGAGGATTAGATATAATGCTTAATGAGTAGAAGATATGTGAAATCCTTGGAGTTCAATTAGATGGAGATAGAGTATATGAGTCAAAGAGTTGGCCTCTAATACCGAGAGTTCTCAGAGTTTTGAGACGTTATTCAACTTTATGTGGGGGCCGTTTCAGAAGAGCACTGAAGAATGCGCATAGCTTGACACCTATAATGATATGACCATGGACGAATGAAGTTTGAGAAAGTCGATGGTCATAGTCAAGTCCATGTGATTTGAAGTTGCAGTTCATTACTATGTTGAACCGCTGATAAGACATGCAGCGATAATACCACACGCTGGTTCAAACAAACTTACCGGCGCAACAATTCACGTATGTGATCACGGTGAAGATTTAGTACGCTGAATCTCTATTCCATGTCGTTTTGAGATCGACTGTTTCTGAACAGAGAATCCTGACACGGTGAACATTCAACTATCAACCAATTCGTTCGCCCAACATCTCGAGCTAATTGCCTTAGTTTGCTCTGTTTGTCCTCCAACACCACCACAGGCTTGAGTCGCACGCAAAGAGTTCTCAATTAGAAAACCATTTTATAATATTTTAAGTATGACATTACGTATGATG
>JAEQBH010009378.1:0-62688 GCA_016808115.1 Tetrastigma voinierianum | reverse complement strand
GGTATTTAGGCCACAAGTTGGAGTTTCACTTATCCAAATTGAGTGATTCAAATTTTGATAAACTATACTTCAAGGAAAACAACATCCTCAAATAGTTATTCACCTGGGACCCTATTAGACCCAGAAAATTTGTCAAAATGAAACCTTGTTTTCAGGCAGTTTCTAATACAGTTTTGGTGTTTTGGAACAGTTTTGGGTATTTAGGTCATAAGTTGAGTTTCACTCATCCAAATTGAGTGATTCAAATAATTAAGTAAACTATACTTCTAGGAGAACAAATCTCTTTGAAATAAGTATATTCAAATTTGGACCCCACGACCTAAAATTCATTCAAAGTGAACCCCGTTTTCTGCGCTTCTAATAGAGTTTTGGTGTTTTGGAACATTTTTATTTAGGCCATAAGTCTAGTTTTACCCATCCAACTACATTCAAAACTGCAGAACTAGCACCTCACAGCAATAAACTCCTTCAATAATGATTCACCAATTCCTCACTTAATCCAGAAAATCATAAAGTGAAGAGCTGTTTAGGAAATATTTCTGTAAAGTATTTGAAGTAAATAAATAAAAGAAGTGGTTATATATGAAAGAACATGAACAGTAATACAAACATGTGAAATGACTCTGTTATGATATCTCTAACTCTGAGAAAAACTCAATAAGCCCGATTCGTGATATATTTCAAAGTGGATGGACAAGTAGGTAGCTGGCTTCACGAGGGATCATGTAGTTGATAAGTCGGGCCTGGGCTTGTGGGTCATTAAAGCTACTATTTCCGTCATTGCGCGGCCCTGTCAGTCACATAGGAACAGTCACCGCTCGCATACACGATACCTTCTGAATATACTACTCGTTTGTCATACAAGACAGCATAGGTCACTGGCTTGGTAGATAAAGGATGATAATTTCTGATATACGCTATATATCTCCCGTATCCACGTCTTTGGAATATAAAGGCATAAAAAAAAAAAATTGATATAAGATGATATAAGATAATATGAAACATGACACATGAAAAAGGCATGAAATATGCAAGTGATACGAAATATGCATATAATATGTAAAAGAAGTATATGTTTATAAGTTATTGTATATGTATACTGAAATTAAGGATCACTGCAATTGGTCATATATGTTATATGTTTCCCACTAAGCTATAAGCTTAGCACGGATGTTTCATCCATGTAGGTACTAAAGAGGACATTCACAGCATTCCTCATCCACTAATAGAAACCCACCCTAAGTAGGTTTTGGATTTGTTTTTGTATATGTAAATGTAGAGTTTTGGAATGGTGAAATTGTATAAGAGCAAGTAAATGGGACTCGGATATATGTACAGGACATTATGAACACCATTACAATGGTTGTTTCATATGTATATGTTATAAGTTTTATTTCTTTATGAAAATATATATAAATTGGGTCCACCAATAACAGAAAAACAGGTTAAAGAGTCCCAGTCCTGTGCCGCGTCCCCACTCTTCACCTAGTCGGAGGTCGGGGCACGACAAAGACAACAAATCGACATGGTCAGCAGATACAAGAATTTGAGCTATATAAAATCCTAGTCTCTATACTATTATAAATTCTTGGGTTTTGAGACAATTTATGCTATTAACCCGGTATTTTTCTATATCATATATGGTTTTCAAAGAATTTGTATATGTGTTTCTATCATGTATTGTTTTGGTAGTTTGAATTAATAAAATTATCTTCTTTTTTAAAAAAAAAGTATAATCCAACTTGAAGCCCTAACATCCTCATTCTCCGTGCTATGTTTTGTTGGTTGAAAGTGGTGAGGAATGAAAAAATAGAAAAAGGATTTTCTTGTTCTATAAATTCAATAAATTTGGATGTGCAAATATAAATAATTTATTAACCATATTTTTTTGGCTTTTCCTTCACTTTTTATTTTTAATTACTTTTTATTTGTATTCATTTTTCCTTACATTTTCTATCATTTTTTCTAAGAACCAAACATATCAACATTTGAATCTAAATGTAAATTCATCAATGGGTTACTAGAAGCCTAAAACATTTAATGGCATAAAGTATTTAATGGTATGTTTCAAGATTTTTTTTTTAATGTGTGAATACTTTGACTAGTAGATCGGAAGTTCTTCATAAATTTACATATTAAGGTGTAAGAAATATTGTAGAGTACTATCATGTTTGTTTTTACTACAAGTTTTTTTTAAATGTTGTTTAGTTATTTATTGAAATAGATATAAATAAATATTTTAAATTTAAAAGTAATATATGTTTACAATTATAATATGAAATGAATTAATTACATTTGAAACTTTTTACATATACTACTATTTTTCTTATTATTTTCACCACTTTGATATAAAATTTTAACTTGGATAGTTGTTCTAACTTAAGTTAATAATTTTATTATCTCTTTTGAAAGAAAATAATTTTATTGATTCAAACTTGCAATAGATAAATAGATAGATCAAAGATAAAAATTGCTAAAAACTATAAACATGAAACAATATCCAAGTTAATAAAGATAATAAACTGCATAAAACTTACAAATTTGACAATATAAACATTGGGACATCTACCATTTCAGCTTCTTAATATACTCGATCCATCATAATCGAATCTTCGACTTAAGTCAAATCCGCGGCCTATTCACCGTCTATTACAGTCAGGTGTCATACGCATGCATTTAAAACATCACGTCATTAAACAAATAAACGACAAACCAAACAATCGCAATAAACGACAACTACATGAAAAACAAGATAAAGACTTAATTCATTAATAACCATTTTTATTAAGAGACAATCTTTATTATCCAAATAAGCTACTATATAGTTCGAGGGTAAAAATAACATCATTTTTATTAAATAGTAATGAAATTAATATTTATTTTATCTTATATTTATATTATTTAGAGTAGTAAAAACAAATTAAATAAGATATATATTACTATCTGTAAAATTTATCTAACAGATATACATAATTTTATTCTATAAGTTTTTAGCTCATTAACTCGTACTTAGTGAGGAATATGATAAACTTGAGCTAGATTACATAGAAATATAAATAATCATAACTAATGGAATTGCATTTAATTAGAGATTTTTTTATTGATTTGGTTCAAATTCACTACCACTTTCTTATAAAATAAAAAAGGCAATTTCGAATGTCTAATTAATTTAAAAGAATGGTGTGGTGAGGTTGGATGGAGTTGGAACTGCATGAAGGAGTCATGGTAAGAAATTAAGAATGACCCACTTTTTTTTTTATTGAAATGGGATTTACATTCTTATAATCAGCATATTGAAAGTACTTTAAAAAAAGTATTGTTGAAAGTGGCCCACACGACTAAAGGAAATATCAACGATGAGTGTGGATGACCCTGCCTTCCTCTCTTTTCTTCTATACTTTGAGTTTTCATCATTTTCCAGTTTCCCACCCCCACCTTATTAGGCTTTTCTGAAATTCTCCTCTATGGCCTCCTTTAGTTCCAATTTCATAATATATCATAGTCAAACAAATTAATATTTAAATATTAAATAAATAAAACAAATTAAAATAATTTTCAACATAAAATATATTATTATACAATTACTTCTTTATCTCTTTTTACTAACTAATAATAGACACACAATAATCTCATCAATGATTTTAAAGTACACACTAGTACTGTACACCAACCTATAGGCTATAGGTTATAAACACTAATTTCTTCAAAATTATAATTTATATGTTACAGTATTGTTAGAGAAGTAAATACTTAAGATAGACTCAAATAGATGATAAGTACTAATAATTGGACTATATCATATTACAATTCTGCATATGTAATCAGAGTAAAAGTAACATTGGAAGCCACATCTGAGAAAAGCAAAGTTTTTGCAAGTTAGCAATTTCGGATTGAAAAGATTTATAAAAATTATAAAATTAATTGTAAATTTTAAGCATCCTATGGAAAAATTACTATTTGTGGAATGTATGGAATCATGAAATTAGTTTTAGTTTTTAAGAAAATCCAACACAACTCTTTCTCATTATTGAGAAAGCTACCCTAGTTTTTCAAAATCTCAAATTATTATCAAACCCTTATTCCCGCATAACGAAGGACACAAAGTCCCTCGCATGAATGAGAAATAGATTTGTTGATCCTCTGAGTTAATGAAGATCCAAACCAAAATTTTGATGTCAAGAATTCAAAATAGAAGTGCTTCAAGATGCATGACTTATTAGAGACTCTAATGGAAACATCAGAATGGCTGCAAGAAGACATTTAGACAATGCTTCAAAAATTATAACGTAAATCAAGCAGAAACCTAAAATTCAATTTTTTAAAAATGCAGAACGGTAATTGCGGTTGAAAATCGAAATTTTTTAGATATCTGGGATGACAAACTTCACTATTGAATTCATCTCAATAAATCTAGCACCTGGCTGAATTTCGTCGAATTCCAGACAAATGGAATTTAATGACTTTCGAGATCGGTGTCGATTTATCACACGCGATAACACGCTACAAGACGGCATCATTGAATGGCTGATCGACTCCAGAATGCACGATATCAGTGATGCACGTATCGACCATTAAAATACTATCACGAGACCTGATTGGTTATGATTATAATCGTTATATGCGCCAGATATCGCAGAAATTAACAAAGACTCACCATCTTTAAAAATACGGATCCCAATAACAGATTACAACGTTGTAGACGGTCAACAACCACAAGACTCCGCAGTCGACGCTTGTCAACGGACCTCCGGATTCAGCGCCACAATGTATGGCTTTAAAAAGATGGTGTTTAAATACAAAAAAAAATGGTTTTTTAGATTTAGAGATCGGGTGAGACTCCAAAGAATTATAAACTATGTTATAATAAAAAAGTAATTTTACCTAGTTCAATTATTTTATTAATGAAGAATATCAAGACTTTCTCTATAATTTATGAAGACATTCATAAACGTATTCATATTTAAGGAAACAAATAGAACAATGATTGTTTCGCTAAGAAAGTATTTATAATGTTGATTCTAATATTTGCATTAAATTTGGTTTTAATGATTATCTGTGCTTTTCATTTAATAGATTATGTAGGTTTTCTTGTATGCAGCTTTAAAAAAAGAAGAGATTTTACAAGCAATTATGATTTTAAAAGAATGATGTGGAAATGTAGAAGAAAAAAGTTAAAAGAACTCACCAAAATGGGTCAAAGGTTTTTGAAGTGAAGTTGATGCAATTGAAAGGTGTTGTTGGAAGTGGGGCCACATGATTAAAGAAAGGGCCATCCGCTGTAAGAGCTGCAGACATGTAATAGGTAAAAGACATATTTAACCTCACAATTTATCCATCCTACATTTAAAATTTATGATCTTTAACATATAAAATCATTTAAATATTAAAAATATAAGAAAGGAAGCTAACTGGTTTCACCTAAAACATTGGTATATATGTAGTGCTATCAAAAGCCGAATTATGGTGGTTCTTCATATGGTGACTTGCTCGCTCAAGATTTAAACGCGCTATGTTTAAGTGGATTTGAAACCCGTATCGTGGTTACTTAGCTAGCAATGAGCCTGAAGTTATCGCTAATGAATTTAATTCAAGATGCAGCATGAACTATTTAGCCTGTGAAGTTCATATTGTTCATGTCTGCAGGAATGTAATAGAGCAAATAGACTTTCGCTGAAAGAAAGACTTCATCATGATCAGGAGTAGAAATAGACTTGATGTTTCACCATTAGTCATACGTGTTTAGAAAAGTATGAGGGCTAAAAGGCCTAGACGTAGTTTTGTTTAACTTTTAAATTTAAGCCATTTATTTTGTTTTTATTTTCTGGTACTACTCTCAAGTTTTAATCTACACTCTTGTATCAATGATGGTTGAATTCGAGTAAAACCGATAACCAAAATAATAAAACAAAAAATACTGGGGAATTTAAGAGAAATAAATCCAAAGTTATAAACAAACTGCTCTCGCTAAATCCACAATTTCCTTAAAACATATTTCTGTCTTCTTTCAAGCCATATTAGATTTCCAAGGCGTTTGTCTCTGAATAAATGGTCAAATGGTTAAGAAAACACTTTTGTCATTCCACGAACTAAAAATGCCTCTTTATTACCAAATAAAGTGAGTGATGGATAAAAAACATAAGACCGGATAAACTGGTTTATATTATGAAAGACTCCGACATCCTTATATACTGTAAGGAAAACCCGACCGCTGACCTCAAGAATGCCAAAGAGTTACTGGCTTTCAGATATTCCGAATTTTCAACCAACTTCTTTAATTTTGAACCATTGAACTGTGTTCAGAATTTAGACACTTCATTCACATTTTCCAACAATTCCTCACATGAATGAAATTAATGACCAAAGACATGACAGACTTAGTAAAAGATCCAACAGATGAAACATGCATAGGAGAGGTAGACGTTACCCTTTGAACATTCCCTTCTAAAAATATGTTTATTCTACTAACTAAACAGTAAATATGATGTCTTTGAACTGTTATGTTATTTGTGTAGCATTTGTTTTTATATATCTCACATATGTAATCTTCCAACACATTTTAGTTTTCACTTTATTGCCCATTACGGCCGTAGATACTGGCTCGCTAGAGTTTATCAGAATCGCGCCTCTCTATTCAATTCCTTTTGAAGCGACCTCATTTCACTTTTACATAGGTAATCTCCTAATTTAATAGTAACTCATATCACTCTTGTTGCACTCTCCATTGCATAGGGATTATTAAAGGCATAACTTAACCTTCATTTTTAAGAGCATCACTATTGCATCATAGGAATGGACAAGGGAAGATTCCCACAGTTATATAATTAAGTCTTTATAATTTAGTTGTCCCTTTTTAACCTAGAACTTGGGATCTCCAATCAACTAGGTTGGGTATCCACCATATCGACTTACACTACAAGGGGCGAAATTTAAGGCCACTCTACTTCAACCAAAAGTAAAGATAAAGCAACCATACGATATGCGATGTTAAATGGCTACAACAAGGCGTGGCCATAGGAGGCATAACTATGTTATAGTTGGGTACCTAGTTTCTTGCCCCTACTAAAGGTGGTTTTACCTATGGATGAGGACATTTTTTGGTCACAATTAAAAAAGATGACTATGGATGGGGCCATTTCCTGTGCAACCATAAGAGAATGACATGATTTGCGCTACTTCTTGACTACAACTATATGGTTCCATGGACGGGTTATTTACTCGCCATAACTAAAATGGTGGTATGGATGAAGCTTACTTCATGGTCAAACTATAAGTGCATCTATGGATGAAACATTTTCTGGCCACAACGAAAAGAGATGACTACGGATGGGGTAATTTCTCGCCTCAACTATAAGATGACACAATGCATATTCTAATCGCTAACCATATGGTTGACTAAGGATAGGTTATTTGCTCACGAAGAACTAAAACTAGCGACCATGATGGTGGTTATTCGTCAGCGAATCAACTAAAATTATGCATTTACTGACGTTATTTTTCCTCTACAACTAAAATTGTGACTAGCTGACGACATTTTCTGGCCGCAACTAAAAGAGATGTATTTCCTGACTGCAACTATAACAGATGATTATGAATAAAGCTATCTCCTGACCGCAACTATAAGGGTGACTATGGATGATACTATTTTTTTTAATTAATTTTTAAAAACATGTCTCAAAAAACCGCACCGTTTTTTAGCACTTTGAAGGCTAAAAAAAGTACATTATATAAAGACCATCCAAGGTGAGATCACATTAAGGAAGACTTATTGTATAAAGACCCATCCTAGTTGGAAGTTGAACCGATTATATTGTCAACTCAAAAGTTAAAACAAGCCTACAAACCGTTTTCAATAGGAAATGACAAAAAGGATAATTAAATTACAAACTTTAGATGCTACTACTGTTTGTTTGAAATGGAGAGAGATTATACACCATAAACTTAACAGAGGAGATTATACACCATAAACTTCCATCTTAACAACTTAACAAAAACCATAATGTACAGATTTTCACATGGCAGGAAAGAGAACATTATTTTAGGTCTTGTGACAGGAAGGAAGTGATTGCCATTCAAGAAACAGAATTTTCTCATCCATATTGTGTATGCCTGTCAACAAAAAATGATGCAAGGGTGTGTTAGCAAATATTTGATTTTATTGAAGTTACATTTGATTTCAGTCACTCAAACCAAATGAGAGAAGCAAGCACCAACCTCCTTCTTCATACTCCAGCTTCTGAGTAACTGATCCCATTCAGTAGTAACTCTTGAAATGTAAACAACTGCCCCTGCAAGAATAGACGTGATTTTGCAACTATAAATAAAAATACCTATTTCATCAATTTTTAGGGCAGAGTAATCTATAACTTTTATAACTCTTTTTTCTAGATAAACCTCATAGACTGCATAAATCTTCACTTCAAGATAAATCAACAGATCATCTGGAAATTTGTCATCCTTTAACATAGATCTACCAACTTCCACAACATGATACAATTTTAACTGAATTTAGAAAGTTCACAAAGTGATTTGAAATATCAAATAGATCAAATTTTATTTGAAATATCAATTTAACTAGGTAAACTATAATATAGAATTATCAGCATTCCATCTAGGTTATTTGGATGAGTAACTATCCTGATTAAGATGCTAACCACAAGTGTAACCAGGAATATGCAAACTTCCAGACATGTTTGCAACAAAGCTGCCTCTTCATAGTCTCAGGCTAACCAGATTTTAACAACTGAAAACCGAATTCCACTGAAACAACCCCAGGAGGGAGGTTCCATGCACCAGTGCCCTTGAACATAACCAATTAAGAAATATGCAGAAAACTCAGGCTATTTTCCCTGTAGTAAAAATTACAACATCATCATATAAATAAGTTCCGTTTCACTTGGGTGGATTTCAATCATCAATTTTGCATCCTGAGTCATTCATTTGAGCCACAACCTATTGTGATTTCAGAACTACAACAAATAACTGGAAGCACTTAAAACACCTTTTAAGTCCTTTTGTTTGCCATGTTACAAGATTTCAAGGTATACTAGAAAAATCACTTCATTCAGAATCAGAATCTTGACTCAGCATCCAGAATCTGGATCAACAGACAGCAAATCTCTAAAGAACCCATGCATTTTCTTTGTGCTGCATTTTAACCCGAAAGATTTGCAGTTAAAAAAATCGTTAAAATGATTTTCACATAAGCTGGCTTACCATTTAAATATAAAAGAAAATGAAATATAATCATATATTCTTCAAAAAATTTTACATATTTTTAAATTTCTTTGCTCAGATAATAGACAAACAAATATAATGCTAGCCAATAAATATATGTAATTAATTTATTGCTTTAAACTTATTATCTATTTTTCCTTCAAAATTTTTCTTTCATTCCACTTTTCCTCTATATTTCTTTTCTATTTTCTTTTTCCTAGTAATTTTCCTGCCTAAATTTGAGCCTTAAGGTTTTCTCCGTTCTAGATGTCAAAGCAGTCACATAAGGATCAGGCTTACTATTTGACAACCATCTACACGCCTAAGATTTTTAATTTGTCATTCCTTTTACCTTCCTCCCTCCTGACATCCCCTGCCCTAAGGAAGAACTGATTGCTCATGCTAGATCTTCATATTATCTCATAAATACAAACTACATAGCCTAATGAGTGGTTTCAAAACCATCAAACCATTTGTTTGGTTGGTTCCTGAAACCTTTAATTTCCAATTAAAGGAGATTTTTTTATTTTTAAATAAAACCCCGAACAACTATTTTCCAAATCAATGTTCCAAACATTATTTTCAAAAGTGTCTTCTTTTCCAAGACACTTTATCTTCTTTTTTTTTTCCTTTTTTTTATCTAAAAAGGAAAATATATGTCATTCTTTGCTGTCATTCCAACTAACTGAAAATGTGTTCGCTTTTTAATCAACATAAAAAGGACAGATAGAAAACACGAGACTCGATAAACTTGAGTATTATATTATGAAAGACTTCGCTATCCTTATATAGAAGGGAAACCCGACTGTTGACCTTCTGGAATGCCAAAGGCTTTGGCTTTCCAAATACTCTTGGAATTTTGAATTAACTCCTAGAATTCTGAATCGATTGAAGGAATTTATTTATTTCAATCACATTTTCCAACACCCCTCTAAATAAAATAAAATGTAGATGATATTAGGATATAAATTAAGTGACAATGAAAATAAATCACTCCATTTTAGCTTTATGAAAAGTACAATCTTGTAATTACAACATTTATAAATGTACATGGACAAGGCTTTTCACCTTTTGTTAAAAGATGGATACTTTCTTAACACAATTAAATTTAAACATAAATGTCCCATCTACCATTCCAGAAAGGCTTGTCTATCATTGGAAGCAGATAACATAGTCACTGGGTTAATGTTTCCTTGTGTCCTCGTCTTTAAATCATAAAAGATAATATATAGTGAGAACCATTTTTTAAATTAAATTATATTTTAGTTATTTTTGTATTTAATAGTAGATTTTTTCAAGGTATAACTCTTTTCTTATTGACATATACAAATTTTTATTTACCTATTTTTATTTCATCACGAAATTGCAGTTATAAATATAAATAAAAATATAGTTTTTTTTTCTTTCTTAGTGGTAAAATAAAGATACTAATAATTCATTTCACCTTCTAATAAATTAAATTGAAAATAAGTGCATTTGGAAGCCTAACTTATTTTTTTCTCAACTTTTCTACTAAATTTTTTTCTTCGTTACAAAAAATCGGCGATTTTTAATCATTTTCACCTAAAATCACCCCTCTACACCTCTTCTTTTTATCACTTTCTTTCTTAATCAAGCCGCTTATTCCACACATATTCTGGGTGCTTATTTGCTTTTTTCATGATTTATCACCGATTTCCTAGAAAAACATAATTGTAGGTAATATCTCTGTCGATAAAAAAATTACCTACAAAAAATGAAATAATAGGTAATTTACCAACAAACTTTTAGTTGAGATTGAATTGACTGTTAATAAATTATTTTAGATCCGTCACATGTTGCTCATCATTGTTAAAACATAATGTCATCAATATACCCAATAAAGCAGTAAAGGAGCTGCCAATACTCTTTATAAACTAAAGAACTATCTACCATAGATGAGTTGAAGCCTTTCTCTAAGAGCACACTGGAAAACTTTGAAAACCATTGTCTGGAGGCTTGTTTAAGCCCATAAAGGGATTTATGCAATTTACAGTGTTGGCAGTTAAATTCTCACTCTCATGGTGATAACCTGGAGGTAGACTCATATAGGCTTCCTCATGGAGATCGCCATGTACAAAAGCATTGTTAACATCTAATAGAATGAGATGCCAACCATGTAAGAGTATGAGTATACACTACAACAATAACTAATTTTATAACATGAAACGTCACAATAATCAATACCATCTTGTTGTGTATAATTCTTTGCAAACTAAACAAAGCTTTATACATCCCAATGGATCCGAGTTATATTTTGATTTGATAAACCCATTTCATCCCAATAGGGTGCTTTCCTGCAGGCAAAGTGGTTATGACCAAGTACCATTCTTTCTCAAGAGCTTGCAATCTAAAGAGTCAAGGGTTTGGCTGCCACCCAGAATCATGGCAGCCTTCACTGGCACAAGTAGGTTTAGTGTTTGAAGAATAGAATGGACAAAAACTTGATAAGAAGAAGAGAGGCGGTCATAACAGAGAACCTGATAAAGAGGATGTTGAGTGGAACTATGGGATGACGAAAGTGAATTACAATGATAGTCACGTAAATATGATGGTGGCTTTCTAGCACGAGTTGAGTGACTAGGTTTTGTATGAAGAATGAGAGGATATTCATTTGAAGAGATCAGCTAGTGGCCCAGGAATTTGATGTTATCACTGACTGAATATAGTAGAGAACACGATCAGAAAAATCCAAATGAGAGGCAGAAAGCTGTCCATGTTTAAAGGAAAGATGGACTCATGAAAAATAATATCCCTTGAAATGAAAAACAACATTGGTTGAAAGGTCCAGCACTCTATATCCCTTATGTCTGGAGGATAACCAAGAAAACACAAGCCCGAATTAGCCTCGAGAGGGGAGAATTTTGGAACGATGATTCTTGGAAACTAGAAGCATAACATGGCAGCCAAAAGTTCAAAGATGTGAATAAGCTTGGTTTTTTTGTTCCATAACAACTCAAAAGAAGTTTATTGACAAAAGACGAAGGTGTTCTGTTTATAAGATAAACAACAGTGAACACACAATATGTCCAATATGCTAAAGGCACATTGGACTGAAAAGAAGAGCACGAACCACATTCAAAATGTGTTGATACTTGAGTTCCACAACTGAGTTTCGTTGAGGGGTATTAACACAAGAGTGACAAGAAACAACACCCTTTACTTTAAAAAACTCAGTGAACGATAGCTTTGGGGCATTATCAGACCGAACTGTTTAATGGTGGTGCTGAATTGGGTATGGATGAGAGAATAGAACTGGGGAAAAATGGTTTGAACATCAGATTTGGACTTCAGAAAATATACCCAAGAGTACAATCATCAACAATGGTGAGAAAATATCTAAAACCTTGTGTACTAGGAATATGAAAAGGACCCCATATGTCCAAATGTATTAAATTGAATGGAACAACACTCAAATTATTAGAGGAAATAAATGGCAAACGGCGTTGCTTTGCACAATGACAAGTAGAAAAATGAGGGTCATCAAAACGAGAACCTTCTTTTAAATTCAACTGATCCCTTAAACTTTGAATCTTTACAGCTGTGAGGGATGTCCCAACGACAATGGCAAGTATTTTCTGAGACAAGGAAACTGAATTACAAAAATTTCCTATACAAATAGACTGTTGATTGAAGTTTGATGATAAAGAAAAACTTGAAGTGTCCATCACATAGAGATTCCCATGTCTTCTACCCATCCTAATCGTTTTGGCTTGTGAAAGGTCATGAATGAAACAACAATCAGAAAGAAAAGTGACTGAGTAGTTACAACTTTGAGTGAGTGCACTAATGGAAAGAAGATTGAATCGGAATCACACGTACAACACATTTGTAAGAATGATGTTGTTAGGACAAAGGAACTGAGCCTATTTGAGCCAGTAGTGGACAGAGGAACCATTTGATAGAGTAATGAAAGAATTGGCTATGGAATTAATAGAGATAAAACAATTCTGTGAACAACAAACATGCATGATGTGTTGCACCTGAATCAAGTATCCAAGAATCTAGTAGAAAAGAAGAGGCAGGGAATGAAGAAGTAGAGAAAGAAAATATACCACTGAAGTTAGACATAGAGGGATTTAGCTGGTGTGATTCCAGTGAGGCATCAACACTTCCATGTTGTTGTGAACTCAAAAGAGCAATAAGTTGTTGACATTGAGTTTAAGTCAAGGAACTCAAAACGGAATCAGAGGAACTTGATCCTTCAGGTACAGCAGAGTTGGTCTGGTTTACATGTACCTTTGTCTGTGGAGTCTTGGATTTGAATTTGTATCCCGGAGGGTAACCATGTAGCTTATAGCATTTGTCCACTCTGTCTTTCTTCAATTTTGCTTTCTAAATTGATGAAGTATAGCAATGAAGATATTCATTAGCAGGCAGAACTTGGGATTTCAGGAGTGATTGATCGTTGTCGTTCATCTTGCAAAACAAGGGAGAAGACCTTACCAATTGGAGGTAATGCGTCCATAAAGAGAATATGCCCACGAGTGTGAGCATATGACTCATTTAAACCCATACGAAACTGTATTACATATTCCCTTTGTTGAAATTCAAGCCAAACCCTAGTAGCCCCACAATGACAATTAGGTAAAGACTGGTAATCCGTTAATTCATCCCATAGAGTTTTGAAACGAGTGTAATACGTAGTCACATCCAACTAGTCCTGATTCAACCCAAGAAATTGTTTCTTGATCTGAAAATCCGCGGCCATTGCTTGATGAATCTGGGATTGTGAAGATCATTCCAAATCTCAGCAGCACTCTCAATATAAACTGCCTATCAGCTATTTCCTTCACCAGAGAGTTGAGAATCCAAGATATGACCATGCTGATTTTGTACTTGTCGTGAGAGCTACACGCATGTTAATGATCCCAGTGTTGAAATTAGTCCTGTCAATGGATGAGTCCTAAGTGATCTCCATTCTAGAGGAAATAGACTGGAAGAATCCTCACGACATTTGAGTTGCCGACTTGTCGAACAGCCTGAGTTGTTGCTTTTGCAGCCATTGTATAAAAATTTGAGAGAATGGTTGTTGAAATCGCTCTGATACCATCGTACAACAGAGAGAAAAAATGGAAAATGGTTTTCATACCATATCATAACAGAAGAAGAAAGGGGAAAATCGTTCTCCATTATTCTGAAAGTAGGATAACTTGACTACAAGAGAAAGAAGAAAAAAATATATGATATTTCACAGAGATCTCCAAAGTGCTCACTGAAATTGCCAGGTCCGCCTCACCCGATTACAATACCCTAAATTCTTCGAGAGAGACTCCAAGCCCGACCTGCCCGCCTAAGTCTGCTAGGCGGTTTGATGGCCATGGCTTATTTCAGTTCTACTACCGATGGGTCGTCTCGACCACATTTTTAAAATCTCATTCAGTTCCTGCTAGTTCCTCTCGCCCAGAGGCCTGCTCCCGCCTGCTCTGCCTGACAGGCCCCCTGTGAGTGCCACTTAAGTTCCGCCTAAAAGCCTAACCTCCATTACCGCTTTCTTTTATTTAAATTATATCTGCTTAAATAAAAGCAGTTTTAAAAACAATTCAAAATAAAAAATACATCATTTTAAATTTATTAATCAAATATAATTACATTTTATAAACGTATTTAAAAGCTACATTTACTACAAAAGTAAAGAGACATCCCAACCAAGTTTTATGACCTACTATTTGTCAATCATTTGTACTTTTTCAAACTACAAGAAAATAAAATACAATATACATTTCACAAAAACATTTTTTTTTTTTTAACTACATTTTCCTCAAATGATTTGAACTATCTCGATCCATTCATGTCTCGATATTTTTGCTCTCAGACGCCCACTGGGGCCACCTTTCAATACGATCACGCACCATCTCGCTAAACTCAAATCTTTAAACATACCGCTTCAATCATTTGATATGACAAATTACATTTCACAACCACTCTTCCACCCGCACTAAAAGCGCCTTTCGACGCTGACCGTACTCATAGCACTCCGCACACATCACGTGGCAATAAGAGAGCAACACCGGTGATTTTAATTATTGCTTTTTCCACCATTCTAAAATATCAAAATCTTCATTATCTTCTCAAAACGAAATTGTTTCTACATTGAGATATCTATTTATATCCTACATTATTTGGAAAACTGAAATCATTTTTTTCTACTTTCAACATTTCCTAAAGTATTTTTATAAAAAGACGAGGAAATTATTATGACAGATTGATTTTATCAAACTAATATTATTTTCACTCATATTTTTCTTTATAAATATTATATAAAATATATAATAACAATTTATCATTTTTTAATTTCTTCAATTTTTATTTCCAATCTTCAATAAATAACTTGCAACCATTCATCTAAAGCATCAAATTTTAATTTGTGTCCACAATTGGAACCAATATAATAAATTAAATGCATTTCTCCTCAATATTTTTGTGAATTTTTTCTTATCATCAAGTAAAATCAGACCATTAAAAATTTCATAATTTAAATAATTCTCAAGCACCATATAACATGCCAAGTATTCGCATACGACCCAATGCGAAGCTGGATAATAATTCACAAAAATATTTTGCCAAGATCGTACCAAAAAAGATCTCGTAGGCTATCCACCGCAATAATCATAATCACTAATGGAAGGTAGGTACATCAACATTCAGCGCACTGTCATTATTATTGATAATTGTATTTGTATAATCTGTACTACTTTAGATTCAGAATATTTTCAGAAAGTTTTACAGTTATAATTCCATCTACGTATGTCTAAACTTATATTTTTTCTTTTCATATTCGCACTTTGAACAATAAAAAATAACTATGTTTGTTTAACAATTAACACATATGCAATTGTTCTACTCTTTTCTAACGCATCAATCCTCATTTAACCCACCTTACAACTCAACTTAAAATACGCGCACAACAACGCACGCGAACAATTTCGTGACGATCATCTTTATTTGCCAAAATCTTTAATTCATTAACGCCATTCCGAGAATGGATAATATATTGTTTATACCGTGAAAAACAAGATACTGAAACACTGCCGCTACATCGTAATATTTCTTTACATTTAAATTATGAATTATAAATTACAACCCGGAATTGCAAGATTTGGAACAAGGGTTAAATTGTAATTCATAAAAAGATACAAAACCACATGAATAGAATAACACTATATATAAATAAATAAAACTGATTTGAAAAATTAAAAGGACAAGACTTTGTTTGCAATTAAAGGAAATATTAGAATATAAAACGTAAAACAAAGCAAGCCAACTCATTTTTGGCCCCAAAGGCTAGGGTTCTGTTTGGAGAGAGTTATACAAGAAGAGGAAGAAGAAGCAATACAGGCTATAAGGTTCAAAATCTAAGAGGGCTACCTAATCATATGATTGGATTATTATGCCTGAGACTGAGACTAATGTCTTTCTGCCTGTTGCTGGAAAAGATCACATAAAACCTTGAATTGTTGGGGTTACGAGTAAAAACCCCAATCGCTTAAAATAAACACTTAATCATCATATTTATACGGGTTTTGAAGAATCACACTCATTGACCATAAGATTTTACCAGGTTTTGTTGTATGGGAGCTTCCAAACCACCAGTCACAAAGCTATGATGAGTTTTTTCTTGAATACTTTCTTACGCTGATTATTTATGACATGTTTTCAAGGACGTATTAAAAAACAAAGGGAATGTTGTTTTTAAAGGAATTGTTGTCAAATTTTTGTAAAACCCCTGTTTTGGTTTGGCTATAAATTGCCATAATCATCCAAACGAATTATCTTAATTATAAAGAACCATGAGACAGGGCTAAAATGTATAGAAGGGATCAAGACAAATTGTAGCCTAAGGCTCCCAAATATGGACTGAAAGGTGAGCTGTGTAGCTCGTTGATTATGCTCTGTTTTGGGTATATTGCAAGAGTTTTGGTCATAAGGAAGTTTCACTCATCCAAATCAATGATTCCAAAAATTCTTAAGAAAAATATACTTTCTGGGGGGGAACAAGTTAACCTAAGGAGGCAAGCAAATTTTAACCTTGTAGTTGTCTGGGAATATTTCCAAGTGGAATGATTCTGTTCTGCCACTTGAGTAATTTAGATATAAAATACACTCTGAAGACCAAATCGTAGCGCCTAATTGGAGAAGAAACCTGAGAACCCATAAATTTTCCAATCAGCCAAGAAACAATTTCACTTATGAGCAGACCCAGAACAAGGATAACAGTAGGTGATTCAGTGAGTTAACCAAATTGGCATCAAGAAACATGTCAGAATCTCAAGTATGTATTGCGGTCTTGAGAAGTGAATTTTAAATTGAAAATTTCAGCAGGCCACGGAGAGATAAAGACTGATCTGAGAGTTTTCCATAAATTTTAAGACCGTTTGAATAATTTTGGGTAATAAAGTCCATAGAGTATTGTCAGAAAAAAGGCTGCCAAAATGAGTGGGTTTTTTTAGGCTTTTGTTGCTCAAGTAAATTGTTAATTCGGGCTTTATATGAATGTTGCGCGACCTGGGGCGACTCAAGGCAGAAGTACGTTAAGTTTTACGCTATATGCAAAAAGGACACACGCTGCCGTATTCGCTGAAAGTGCGTGTATAGGATTAAAATGGAAAGCATGGTTAATGCCAGAAGGCGGGTTTTCTGAAAAGGTGAAAAGGACTACTCCGATGGGAAACCTGAATTCGACTTTGAAGCAGTTTTATTGAGCTAGCTGAATCGTATTAAAAATGATATTTTGACAATTGAGTTTTTTAAAAGTGAATGGTTTTAATGTTAAACTGAAAAGTTTAATGGAAATGTTATATAAATATTAAGGCATATAGAAATGTTTTATCTTGCATCAATATATATATATATATATATATTTATATTAATTATATATGTATGCATGTGTTAAGGTATTGCTAAGTTTAAAAATGTGTGTTAATGTATAAATGTATAAATAATAAAGTAAAGTGTTTAAATGGATTTAGAAATGTATTTTAAAGAGCAATATCGACTAAGCAATTCTAACCTTATATGACTGTTATGACCGATACCGAGCAGACTTTAAGATATAAGGATTTGGGAGTACAGTTATAGTTACTAATCAAGGGAGGGAAATAGACAAAATAGGAGTAATATCCTACACGGATAAGGTGTTATGACTGAACCCTATGCAAAGCGTGAGTTTCTCCGCACAGAGTGGCATGACTTAATAAGACCGTTCACCGTAAAGTTATCTCGGAACTGCTCTGTGTTTATCCTCGCTCCATCGAAAAAGAAAGAACAAAGAAGAAAGAAGTTTGGCTACATAAATCGATTTTTAATTGTATAAGTATTTATTACTTCATATATACCGAAAACGTTATCTTAAATGAAATGTACACTCACTCGGCTCCTTTAGCTCATTCTTTCCGTATGTTTCAAAAAAACGCTGTGACCCGAGACAGCGCCAGAGCATCCTTACGCTACGAGTCGAGCCATCACGAGATCACGCATGTGACCGTGACGATATATTTCAGAGAATATATGTCAATATTGTCAGCGTATATATGTATATATTTTGAAAAGAAACTACATGAGCTTTGATCCCTGTTTTCGATGAGAGCATGTAGCGGCTCGGTTTAAGTCCCAGCCAAGCCCACCTTTGATAAAATGTGTACGGAATAAGGTTTGAATGTTTGATGATTTGAAGTAAATAAATGTGATATATGTCTATTGTGTTTGACGAGTTATGTGTTTAATCAAGCAAGCGACGATGAGTCCTAAAATGGAAGTTGAGAATTGAAAGATTAGAAGTGTTTTTAAATGTTTTCAGAGGTTCAGAAATTTGGGAAAGTCCAACAAACAGAGGAAACTCCGCCGATTTTCTTCGAAAAACAAGTGTTTGGAAAAATAAAATAAAAAATCTCTAATACTCACTTCACTTCCGCATTATTTTCTAAAGATATGTTAAGGATTGTAAGGCCTGCCTCCACGGATTTTAATAGGGATTGGTTATTTGAGGAAAATTTCTATATCCGTTTGAGTGCTCTGGAGGTCCCCTGCCCATGAGGCAATCGCTCTTGATCCTCCAACTGCAGTTTGCAGATCATTATTAAGTCACTGGTTCAATCGTTACCAAATAGTTTCTACCAATAATTTCCAAACGGCAATTTCATCATTTATTAAAGCTATATTTTTACCATTATGGAGTATTTATTGTTTTAAATAAAATTATTTTTTATTTAATATCTATCTGAATATTCATATAATGCTAAATATGCATTAAAGTTAAGTATTTTCTTACCAACCTTTGAATTGAGGATTAATCAACAAGCCAATCTGTTTTTGAATAATCATCGCTTCCATCATATTAAAAGGTCAATAATTTTATTGGCGTAATCAATCATTCCTTCACGACAGTTATATTTCATCATAAGAAAACGTGTTTAAATTTCCACATTCATCTTTACCTAATCGCATATAATTTCTAATATCTACATTATGCTTAGTTTTACATTGTTCATTGTGTCTTTTTAAATGACTTGTTTCAAATTTGATCCAATTACCAAGAAGTTGCTACAAATTTTACATTTCGCTTATTTCTTTTTTATTATTTTCTAAAATTATTTCATTTTATCAAAAAATCATATATTCAACCAGCTTCGCTTAACGACACACGACTCAAGAAGATGCACATGCACTATCCATATTAAAATTATTAATAAAATATTATAATAAAAAAATAAAATAATGAATCAAAATAAAATGTAACAAATAAGCAAAGAGCGAAATATTAATTAATCGAAGATCGGTCGAATTTAAAATCCGACAGAAGGGGGAATCACAGTCCCCCACTTCGGGCTCGCACTCGCCCACGTCTCCCACTCGGGTCTGTCCGAATTGCCACCCTCTGGCCTATCCTACGGCCACCTAGTTCTGGCTCAAGATAAAGTCATGTCACGCGCCTGTACCACCGCCGACCACCCGCTGATCGGTCAACTGGCCCACAGCCCGCCCGAACTGCCGCGGCCTAATTTGACGGTCTGACCACTAAATACTGAGACCCCCTAAATTTAGCTATTTCCACACTTAACTAATGTCATCGCCTCCCCGCCAACTCACAAAATACAACTTATTTAATCTAATTTAAAAGTACATATATCTTTCTTTTATAACATCTAATGAGAATCATTGCTTTATTTTTTAATTATATTTTACCTATTTTGTTATCATTCTTATCTTGTTATCATGATTACAAATTTTTACTTATTTTTATTTTATAATAAAGTCGAAGGTATAAATATACAGAAAATGTAGCTTTTTTCCTTTCTTAATGGTAAAATGATAACCAATATACTTATTTTCATACCATTTCACCTCAAACTGGCACTGCTTCTATTTTTCTTCAAGATTACCGTGACTTTGCTTTAATGGTAACATCAAGATAAAGAGCGCGCAATATTCAACCCCTTTAAGCTTTCTACCTACCCCATGTAGTGAGTTTTAATAATAACTCTACTACTGGCCCGGGCATAATAGGTGTTAAACATCCTCAATGACTTACTTGTAGCTCAAGGTAGGAAGGCCACGAGGTTAAATTTGCTCCCCCATGAGTTATTTTCTTTTCTTCAACACCCTTCCTTGACATTTTGTACTTATCAAAACCGTCATCCCAACTTCCACCAAACTACATGGTCTTCTCGATTTCAGGCTTTGTCGTCTTACATGTTAAGGGCAAAAAGTTATGGTTCTGATCGACGGGTAAAACAACGATATGGGTGTTCGCCTCATTGTCAAGATAGAACATGGTTGTTACGACTCAACTGGGTGACTATGGTTTAATATATAACCGGGTAGGCTAAAAAGGTTCAACCAATTCCAAGAATGACTTAAATCATTTCCCAAAAAGATGTCACTAGGATTTCGTCTCAAATGATACTTAAGAAATAAAGTCTCGTGAAATCTAGACATCATGATTTCCTCTATTTTTTCTTCTAGACCAAGTATAATTGGAGCCAAATAAGGGTATGGAGACTTATGCTAGATTTGGTGCAAACCTATATAGCTATGTACAACTAGTATGGTAATCCATTTGAATTTTAGCTCAACTGGGCTTCACATTGTTCATACGTAAAGAATAAACACAATTTGATATCATCAGGCATTTCAGGTATTTCAACAACGAATCCAAACAACAATTAACCATTTAAATCTTTACAAAAAAAAAAAGCTTCAAAAAAAAATGTTATGTAATCGGTGGATATTAGGATGATTAATAAAAAAAAATGCATATAAGAGCTAATATGACTTGTATGATTGATAAAAAAAATGCATAAAACTGATCAAGCATACCAAAATAGCATAAAGAAAGATCCAAAATAACCACAATATCCCAAAATATCCAGAAACAGTATAAAAGTAAAGCAGAATAACCAAAATAAGTGAAATGTTCCATGTGTATCCTGGTGCACAAAAAAAAGCATATAAACTGAAAATACTAAAAAGTACTAGGAAAAAAGCCCTAAACTAAAAAACCAGCACTATCCTCACTACAGGATAAAATGTAAGGGAGGGGTTGCAAAAACTCCCTTCAAAATTCGCTCCTCACGTAAACTTAATCGTCCTGATCCATCACCGCCGTGTGGTCGGCGCTGCGCGGTGAGAGTCAACAAAGACAGGGGTCGCGCGAAGATCAGCGGATGGTGATACAGTCCGCGTGTAACCGCATCATGTTGACAATATAGGCCGCGTTACTTCGCGCGACTAATCCCATCTTTCTCACATCGTGCCGCCTCATCCCCGCGAATCGCAGTTCTCGAATCGCATCTCGCACGGCCGATGGACTCGTGGTGCCTCATTAGACTTAGTGTTATCTCTGAGCTCTTCTTCTGCTACGTCTTTGTCTTCCATGTCATTTGCATCTCCATGCTTAGTCTTCAGGAGTGGCACTGGAAGTGTGGGTGGACTTCTCCTTTGATTCATGCATTGGGACCTCAACGAGCTGGCATAATCGGCTAATCAGGGAGGGATGTATAAGGGCTCCAATACATCGCCCCTAAGTGGACTCTATTATCCCCTTCTCAATAACATTGTTGACATCAAATTTGATGCCTTGTACGATCGCATAGAGCAAGATAATTTTGTCATAGTGGATAGACGAAGGCTGGGCTTCAAAGTAGCGTAGATGAAGTTGTACCAAACCTTCAGATCGCTTCTGTGGCTTTCATCTAAATGTAGTGACCGAAGTGTGGTGGACTCGCTTCCATACACCCTTGCCCCTTATGAGGGTCCGCATCTGATAACCTGTCCTTGAATAATGTTCCTATAGCCTCATTTATCATCGCCCACCAAGTTGTACACCCTAAGCACCGCTACTGACCGAAATCACCCACTTGCCTCTGACATAAGCATGAGCCAATTGAATCGTGACCCAACCCTAAGATAGATCGGCGAGGGTCACTATTTTTTTTTTTTTTTTTTTTTTTAAACTTATAACCTTACACTTACATATTCATATAATGTTAAACAACTTGTATTACATCTCCTGAAAATGATTACAAAATATAAATACAAGCTCCAAAAATGGAAATGTTCAACATCTATAATTTTTACATTGGTTACAAAATCTCATATATAAAATAGACCTAAAGGTCTTCCAGTGGGCACCTATTGTTGTGTGGCCTTTGACTGCTGATGTGGATTGTCCTGTCCTCTGGTTTCCTCTTTCCGTACCTACACCCGATTGAATCCGTACAAGCTTTAATGCTATGGGAATTAATACATATGAATGACCTCTATTATGTATCATCACACTTCTATACAAATGCATAACACATATAACATGTATAGATTCTGTCATTTCTCATATATATACTTATCATAACCAGTTTCATTTATCATCTTCCGTATACTTTTCATGTAATCTTGTACTTTTACTGCTCAGAATCGTATACTATCATCACATACAAATAATACAAGCCTCACAGTATTCTCTTCATAGCCCTCTACATTTCTTTGCATATACCCACATTTCTTATGCCTCATGTCCCGCATAAACCTTAGAGTGGATACAGAATACTATAACTATGAGGACCCGAAGGTGCTATATTCATCAGATGAAATAGTTGGATCCATGAGGGCCCGTAGGCGCTGTAATATATTATACCTGAAGGTATCATCACTGTCCGAGACAGTGACCTATTCCATGAGGGCCCGGAGGCGCTGTGGTGACCCTTTCGGGGCCACCTGATCCAAACGGGATCTATTTCATTGACCCAAAAGGGGTCCCGATTTCCGAATATAACTGATATGCTGCAGACTTATTCTTCCTAATAGGCATTCCTAATACAAATAACTATGGTTACCTGTACTGCCTACTGTTTTCCGTGTTTTCTGGAACTAATATGAGTTCCAATCTTATCATGCTATCTATTGATGAATTCTTGACTCAATGGGCTTTCCATAGAGTCCAAGAACACTCAATTGAGTTCAAACGAAGGAGATATGACCTTCCGCTCGAGGCCGCGCGCAGCCGCTGACGAGTCGACACTGACCGACGAGCCGAGCTGTCAGCGGAAGAGCTCGCTCTAACACCTCGGTCTGACATCTAATATCCTCCTCAGGCATATGAATGCGTATTCTTGACTCAATGGGCTTCCATAGAGTCCAAGAAATTCAAACGAGTTCAAACGGGGCGGGAGTTGCGACCGGCCGAGGTCGCGCAACCAACTTCGACGAGCCGACGAAATCGTCACGACGAGCATCGCTTCGACGAGCATCGCCACGACGAAAGACGCTTTTGACGCAGCGATCGCTCGATCGGTACCGCTTTGACGACGCAGTAATCGCTTACGACGGCATTGCTTCGACGAAAGCACCGCTGATGACGAGTACCGCTTTTGACGAGTAATCGCTTCGACGACGAGCATCGCTTTGATCACCCCCGCTTGACGACTCTCGCTTTGACGGCACCCTCACCCATTTGATCGTTCAGGTAAAAAAGCACTTCATAACTTGTCTACAGGAGTCCGAATTGAGGAACAAAGTTTCCAACATCAAGTTCATTAGATGTGGCTGAAGTTTTCACTCACAGAAGGACTTACTTCTGAATTCCCTGTATTTCTTGACCTAAAACTGTGTCTGCTTAAGATCCTGCCAGCTGTATATGGTCGATAATAGGGAATTTTCTGGGGTTTAACTTGCAACTGTGAATTCTTCATACATGCTATTTATAGCCTTGAAGCTCTTTCTTAACTCAACTTACAAGAAATGAGTTTAGGGAGTTCTAAACCCAACCATACACAAGATAGAGGGTTCTAAACTATGTATCTAAACTTTCTATTCCAAAACTAGATTTCCATACACCCGTAACTTACATACACATACTCATATTCCATACCCATACTCAAATTCCATACAACCCAAGACATGTATCCGTACGCACCTAGTTTACATACACATATTCATGGTTCCATACTTTTCTATACCAAATCATAGTTCCATACAACCCAAGACATGTATCCGTACTCAAATTTAGTAGTTCCATACCTGTGATATTCTTCTTCTTCTTCTTCTTCTTCCTTTTCTTTTCTTCTCTCTTATCCCCAGATTGCTCTCCTTTCTCTCCAAGACCAAATAAGATATTTCTTTTGGTCTTATCCTATTTTATCTTATCCCCTTTTATTTCACTTCCCAAGGAGGAAACTTCCTCCCTCTTTCTTCAAGCCACTTGTCTTTTCCTCAATTTTCTTCCTTATTTTATTCTAATATCTTTCTTTTATTATTCTTGATTTAACTTATGCTTATTCCTACTTTGGCATATGAACTTATTATATTATGACCCTTGTCATGAATTAGTAATTTAGTAATTTACCCTTAATTGTTGTATTAATTCCAAGTTATTGCTTATTTTATTCCGGATAAATATACTTTTACGTTTATTATACCCAAAACATGTTATAAAACTGTTAGGGTATAATTTGGGGTGTTACAGAAATTGTAGGTTAGAGTGAAACTCCCTTACAATCTGAGCTATTCTAGGTTGGGGATGCGCACAAAATGTAGTCTAGCCCTTTTCCTGGATCATGTAGTTGAAATAAACATTTGAGTCTCGAGCTTGCCGCGAACGCCTATCGCGTGAAGGACCTGTTGGTATAATCTTTTTGGCTTCCCGTGGTGATAAACATCTTCGATCAAGCTGAGGGGTGAACCGGAGCTCGAGCCCTGCCCTCTTTTCTTCTGTGACATTTTTCTTCCGAGCCATGGAGAAAGAGAGATGGAAAAATTGACTCTTAAGGATGTAGTTCTTGAAAGGGAAAGCCGATATAACCGTGAAAATGGAAAATGAGGTTCGCTTCGCTGAAGTGCCCTAACACAGCCTTTGCTTTGGCGAACTCGAGTGAAAACTGATTCATGTTTCGCCTAGAGAAGGTTTTCTTCGCTTTTGCAAAGGTTTCCTTCGCCTTTGGCAAACCCGGGAGGGTCATAAACTTACCAAGGGTTTGCCTTAGCAAAGTAGGCTTCACCTCGACGAACCTGAGAGTGCTTTCACTCGAAACCACACTACCCACAAATTAAAATAAATTCATTAAACCACAAATTAAGTCCATGGCTTCCTCTTCTTTAGAAAAAGATAATGTTTTTCACAAATTTTTTGTTCCTCCCAATAACTCAATTTCAAACATATCAACCTCGACCTTACTTTCGTCGACCTTAAACACTCGACACACAATCAAAACAAAAACAAAAACAAACCAAGAATCCCTAAAAACATAATCAAATTAAATAAACCGGCCTTTTTCTTCTATTATGTTTACAATTTCAATGAAGTTGTCTGATCAACTAGTCATTGTCGTCTGTGAACCAATTATGGAGAGCTAAGCTCCTTCTGGGATGGGATTTGGTGTTTTGATTATCATTTCTCAGAAGTATTTAAATGTCATGTGGGTATGAAACCCTGATTTCATCTAATTGTACATGTTCATGTAATAAACCTGATATCATTAGATTTCATACCTTAAAAGAGCTGTATCTGTGCTCTGGTTTCTAGGAGGTCCTCTGAGTGACACAAAGCTGGAGATTCCTGAGAGCCAAGAGCAGTAACTTGGGGGTATGCTAAACTAATATATTTAGAACTAATAAACTCTAAACGCCACCTGGAGGTCATTGCGATTGTTCTAACTCTCGACTTAAAGGTTCTCTCGTGACAGCAGAAGTGTGTTCCCGAGAATAAGGACCACCTATTGATCTATCACTTAATGTTTGTATGCCTTATCTCAATTTAAAATAACCTTGATCCCGTATAGCAAAGATTCTAATTATGAGAGAGAGCATTCAATAAATTGAGAACGAAATACCATCTATATCAAGAATGAAACCAGGTAAATTCCTCAATGTTTAAAAAAGGGCAAACGGTAAATTATCGCTAGTATATTAATGCTACAAAACTAGATTTTAGACTTCGATGACAAACGTATTCATCGTTGATTCGTTTCAGCAAAATCTAGTTAATGTGAATAATTTTCGTTAAATTCTCGGTAAAAGTCGGATTTTCTACCATTTTCAAGGCATCGGGTGCCCGTGAACAAAGAAAAATGGATTTTTGAGAAAATAAAATTCGAAGTGAAAATAAATTAAGTAAAATTCATTTAAAATAAATTGAACTTGAACTGACAAAATAAATTGCTTTCTGTGATAAACGACCAGACCAGTCAAATCTTTAAGACTTAGTTAAAAAGGTAGAAAATCGATTTGAGGGAAAAGAGCAGATTTTCTATCGTCTCGTCATGAGAGATGGAGAGAAAAAATCATAAACTTCTTCGATCCAGGAGTTCCGCTTCTGTTGGAATTCATCGGTTAAGAATGAAAGTTCATCTACTCGACGAGGGCTACGGTGGGTATCGAAAACACGGGATTTCACCGAGAATTCAAGCAGAGAGTCAGGGAAATCAAAGGCTTTAGCTTAGGAAGTGTCCACTGACTTCATAAAGTTTCTTCTACGCCTAAGAGTGTAGAGATTCTTCATACTTTGGTCATTTTTCCGTTTTAAGGGTTGTTTTGGTTATGTTTTTTTGCCATAAGGGGCTGTTTGGTTAGGTTTTCACCCAAGGGCTATTTGTCATTTTTCCCGGCGTTGTTTGGCAAAAATTTTGGTCAGGTGAATGCCGCCATGTTTTGACCTATGAAACATCCAGATTTTGAGACTGATTTTTGGTTGGAAAAAAGAAGGAATTTTTGACAAAATTTTCATGGAAATTATAGCTGCATCTGTAAAATTGATAGGCTTTGAATCACCTAAATTGGACCTTCATAACTCGCTATGGTCCATTTTCCAGATCGCTTTGCTAGATCGCCTGCTTTTGACTTTATACATTGTCCAAATTAGATCGATTTTCGTCAAAAGGAGAGAATTTGGACTAGTGTTCCTTTATGGAAATTGTAGTTGCAATTGTGAATTTGATGTTAAGCTTTTGAATCACCCAAATTGGGCCACTATAGCCTGCTATGGTCCATTTCACGATCAAGCACAGGTCACTACTTTAATCTCTATACATCATCTGCATTTTGAGACCGATTTTCGACGGGAAAAAGAGAGAATTTGACTAAATACTCTTCATAAATTATAGCTACATCTCAGAAACTTGATGTAGGCTTTTGAATCACCCAAATTGGAGTCAAACCAAGAATATACTCCTCTAATGGCCCCTTGAAACTACTTTAACATTGAACCAACTCCAACCACGCCTAAGTCACGCACCCATGCCTCGAAATTATATTCTAGCTTGGTCATTCAAAATATTGTTTGATTAAAGTGAATAATCTTAAATGTTTAAAAAACATGAAACATAATTATTTTTCTAGGTAAAAATATTTTTTAACCACTTTTTAATTCCTCTTCCCTCGTAAACACTATTGGCATCATGTGAATTTTTTGTTCTTAAACTGAACTTTAGGAATTCAATGATTATTAAGGGTACATTTAGAATTTTTTTTTCCTTTTATTTATAGTTCTACTTAAGGATGTCATATATATATATATATATATATATATATATATATATATATATATATATATATATATATATATATATATATATATATATATATATATATATATATATATATTTTTGGTCTTTATTTTTTCTATATATACATGCATTACTTTTAGATCTTCATATCATGTTTATGTAAAGTAACTTTGAATCAACTATTTTACTTCAAGTATTAATCAATACCAACAGAGAAAGGTTTGATTTTGAGTCTGGAAGTGCTTTTGGCTTTACTTTTAGATTAATAAAGAAAGAAACTAGAGAAAATAAAAACAAAAATTAAAATCCATAACAATCCATAAATAAAAATATATTCCCAAGAAGAAATTGTGGATAATTTGTATAAATTCTTGTTAACATTTTTAAAAATCCACATAGGATATTTCAAAATAATATAAAAACACAAATATTTTTAATTTTTGTTTTCATCAATTTATTATTTTTAAATTACACTTGATATATTCTATTTTAGTTATATAAAATAAATAAATAAAATAATTATTTTTTGTAAGAAAGATAATAATAAATTATTTATCATAATAATTATATCATTTTAATTTTTTGTAAATATGTTAATATGTTATACATATATTATACAAATAATTTTTTATTTTATCATAATAATAAGGGTGATTTGATGAAAATACATTTTGAAAACTAAATTTATGAAATATAATCCTTCATTAATTTTTTTACCTCATTTTGAATAAAAATAATTTCTTATTGAGTTTTTGTAAATATAGCCATTTTTCAAATATATATAAATACATAAAATGACAAATAACATTTTTATCAAGTCATTATTCAAGAAAAAACATGGAAATTATTAGTTTTACAAAATTTGAGTTATTTAAGGTATCTTAACAAAATATTTACTTTAAGAAAAATTCAAAGTTATTTCATTATTACATAAACAAGTACTGACTAAATTATTTTTTTTTAATATATTTAAGAGCATTGATTTTTTAAGTATATAAAAAACAAACAACTTAATACACATACGGAAATATAATATTAAAAAAACAAACGATTTAATACTTAATACTATTAAGCACTATTCCAACATTCAACTAAATAAAAGCTGTCACCATTGCTTAAAAAACAAACCCCTTGCAAACTCATTATTGTTATTGTTTAAATAGTGAAAGTTTTGGGTGACCTAGTCAGGACCCCATTTTCGCCATGATGCGTTCCACTTAAAAGGTGAGATTTGTTTTTTTTTTTTTTTGAAAACTCTTTTAGAAAACGGTTTGGAGTCGCCCACTTATTTTGTTATTTTTTTAAAGGGAAAACAAAATAAGAAATAAAACCATAGTGTGATTCCTTATTTAGGAAAAGACGTCTTCACGAAAAACCAAGTCCGAATCCGGAGGTCATGTTTCCTATCTAGAAGGTGGTAGTGAGCTATAGCACTCCTCTAAGTTCCGTATAAAAAACAAATTTCTATTAAACAAGTTTAGAAACTCCGCGACAATCGATCACTAATTCATAAATACCACAACTATGTAGACAGAATAAAGAGCAAAATTAAAGAGAATAAATAAAATTTTCAGGGAAAATCGAGCGTTATCAATAGAAAATCATGTTAGTTCGACACAACAATATAGAATATTTACATTCAATTGAAAATTGATTATAGATCATAAATCAAATTATTGTTAAAAGGATACACAAGATGTCGAGCCTTACCCAAGCCCATTAATATCTTACACAAATTAACTCTACATGATCCCATTTCCTTTATAGAAACTATGAACAAAAGGCAGTGACTCCAAATGTTTTCTAAAAAAATTGTTTTTCAAAAATAATAAGAACGAGTATCGCCATTTTAAGTGGGAAACGCATCATAGCTTAAGATGCAGGGTCCACACCAGTCCGGTGGTTTTTACTTTTTTCATTTTAGGGTTTTCACTTAAAAAAATGATTTATTATCGTCATATTGGTGATTGCTTTATTATTGCTCGTTGGATTTGTCGTGGTTGACCATAAGGCTTTGATTGTTGAATTATTGTATATAGTAGTCTTTCCCAACACGATTTGATCTCCTCTCCCCTTTCAAGTTGATCATCTCTGAAAGTGTTGATGCTCATCTGATCCAAATTTTTGAATAAGCGATCCGTAAAAGTGTAGTGGGTGTCTTCACCTCTAAAACTTAAAAACACTTAGAAAAGGTATATTCTTGGGATCGTATCTACAACTAGAAGAAGAAGAAGAAGCCATTGTTGGACAAGCTTCAGATGAAAGCTTAAAAAGAGAGTCGAGGAATGATGATTAATCATGGATCAGAAAGCTTAAAGGTATATATACAAAGAGCATCTTTTGAGTGGGTCCCAACCAATGCATAAGCATGTGTATTCACGCTTCACCTGGCATTCTATCATTTCACAAGAATGTAATCGCAGATACCACAAGTGTATCTAGATATTTTGAAGTGGTAGCATTAAACTGAAATTTGAAATTTCTCTGTGAAAGATTCATATAAGAAATATAGTTTTTTTGTTGAGCTAAACAAATATTTAAGTTAAAACAATATTTATTATTTATTCACATAAAAAAATTTATTTAAAATAAAATGTTTATCTTTATGATACATAATAATAGTCACTTATCTTTCCCTCCTCTTTCAAAAAAAATTAAAAAAAAAAACACGAGCGTCAATTATTCACCATGGCCAAAAAGTAATGATGGGGAGGTGGGTTGATGTAGCCCTATGGGTCTTAAAATTCATTTATTGGAACAAAGTAGAGAACATGATGGTACACACCCACCATCCTTTTAGGCAGCAAGCAAACAAGGGTACTTCAAGTTTTAATTGGCTCTAGATTATTTGAATGAAGATCAATCATGCAAAGAGCAAGTATTTATACCATATATGTGACGCCCCAAATCCCGGGGGTTATTTTCATACTCTCTTTTTTTAATACTTCCTACGAATGGTGGTTTTAAAGTGCTCATGAATGCTGGTTATTAATCAGAACCAACTTCACCGCACAACCCAAAGGTAAAGCAGCTATAAGATAGCACTACCCTGGTCAGCGCGCAAGACACGCAATCTGCGGCGCGACTAAGCATGTCGGCCGCACGAGCCTGGCCACCACACCACCAAGCTAGCCCCACCCTGCCGCGACACCAAAAGACTGTGTCGCGACCCCAACGAGCCAACCCTGTCGTGACAGAGAAAACTCATTCGACAAACTCAACTAGCCGCCGCCATGACACAAAAAGTCATGTCGCACACGAAAACAACTCCACCGACGCAAAGATCACTCATTATGACACCCAAAACCCCAGCGCCAAACCCCGTCGCGAATCTCTAAAACCCATGTCACGGTACGCAGGTGAGCCAACTCTCGCCAAGAACAGAACCCAAGGAGGCTCCATCGCGACGACCTTCCTCGCAAACGCCGGGTTCAGATCGCAGCACAAAGCTCTCCCGCCGTGCACCCGTAACCCTTCCTATCAATACACCATCAGAGTGTCGTGATACAAAATCGAATGGGCATAGCCAGTACCCCATTTTGATCCCCCCGCACTTTTTTTTTTTTTTCGCTCAACATACTATAAAATCAACATACCTCCATTCTTTATTATCTACAAAGGCCATCTGAACCTGAAAATCCTCATAAAATGTATTTATTTATACAAACGAGTTTATTTACAACTCTTTGTTCTTTATATAATACAGAAATGGGGTTTTTCTACCCAGAATTTATACAATACAAAAATAAGGCCTAATTTGGCCTTTACTCCGCCACTAAGACCTCGGATGAGCTTCGTCAGCCCGGAAGTAACTCCTAAAGACTAAATTATTTTCCCACGACTGCATGAAAGAATGCCCAAAGAGCTTGAATTTTTCCCATGAGTTAGTCCCCACCTAAGTGCTCATACAATGGCAAACACACACATTCAAGTAAAATTATGCACATTTCACTCAATGTCTACATGCCATCTTCCACGCCGAGTCCTCACTAACTCCCCACACATGCATTCGTCATGTAATGGAAAATACAAAACAAAGATATTTGTTTTCGTGGACAACCCTTCGATATAAACTAGTGGACATACTTCGATAAATAGCTTTGTGGATAACCCTCCGATAAATAGTAGTGGACATACTCCGACAACAATTATCGGGTCAACCCTCCGATATAAATCCTCCAAAACTATGTCATGCACTTACACCAATATTTTCTGTCCCTGCTTATGAAATGTAATATGCCATTTTCTATGCCAATTCAGTGTGTTAATATATCAAGGTTAACATATACTAAAATAATTTACACACGATTAACATGTTATTCATCTCAGCACAACACTAAAAATGTGACGTACGGGTCAATCCACAATCGACAATCGCCCTGAACCCGCCCAAAAATCCATAACCAGTCGGATTGTCCGAAACAAGCCTGTAAATCCCAAGACTCGCTCCCAGATCTTTTAGGACTAGAATGCAAGGCCATCATGACCACAAACACCCCAACACCATACGGCTCTTAACCAAGGATTAAAACCAAGTAGAGAAAACCCATACCTCTCGAGTTTGTTTAAACTCCCGATTTCGGCTCATGTTTAATCGAGACCTGGACTCCATGTCCCCATCCCATTGGTAGGTCCAAGATGGTTCAAGTGGGATGTCCTCTCATCACGGTCATCACCTTATCGCCCCCTTGATTTCCCTCTCTTTTATCTCCTTATCCATCCACCAATTTCTTCCACTATGTGCTGTCACATATCCCATGGCCCCACTCAGCCCTTGTTCGAGATATTCGCACTTCGACATCGACACACCGCGAGCCACTCATCATGTACTGTTACCCCAGATACTCTCTTGTACTCAAAACGTGGAATTCGATCGCTCTCGTAATCTTGATGAATTTGACTTGGTAGCTAGATTTCAAGGAGGCGATTTCAATCTCAAGACCATTTTTGGCTATCTGATATCTAGAAAAATTTCAGATTTTTGATCGAAATGACCGTTTTACCATTTTTCAGAAAATTTGGATTTTCTCGGGTTTTACATTCTTCCCCCCTTAAAAGAATTTTGTCCCGAAATTCCACATAATCACACTTCCTCACACGATAAAATGCACTATTTCCCCTCTCATGCATAAACTCGTCATTTGATTTCTAAACGACTAAACCGCTGCATCTTCATCCCTAACACAAGAAGGGATAAGGGCTTCCACATCGTGTCCTCGCTCTCCCACGCCGCTCCTTCTCGCCCCATGCAGGTTGCCATTAACACTTTCACTAAATTTCCTCACCCGCCTGCACGCAAAACCCGATCCAGCTATCCATGACGCTGTCCCTCCCTCAAGGTCCCATCTTAATCGACCATAATCTCTCCCCAATCCACTACATGAGCTGGATCTGGAGTGTACTTGCTGAGCATCGAGACGTGGAACACCTCATGAATACCTAGCATACAAAGGTATGTCCCATGCTATAATGCCCACCTTCTCGAGTATCCTCAAGGCCCGATGAACCGCGAAAGCTTTTCCTAAGTTGTTTGAACCCGATCACTTCCTTGTGCATTACCTTTCCATGAACACGTGGATCACCCACCTCAAACCCTGGGGAAAGTCATGGGCTGCCGCCGGCCTAAGATAGCCTTTCCGTCAGCTCCGAGTAGTGAGAAGACACCGGCCGTATCAAACCCACCTTCTCAAGTGTTCCTATTGCATCCGACCAAAGGATTAAACTCTCCCACCTCCGTCTGAAGAATTGCTGATCTGCACGGCCTCCTACAAGGCCTTATAAGGTGCCATTTAAACCCATAACCATTACAGAGAATTCCACTAAGGTAATCATCCCTCCTAGCTACCCTTATGATCCAAGATTCATGCTCGCAAAGATTGTCCTCTAAAACTGTGATGGTCCTTCCAACTAATTATCCGGTTCGCTGGTCGAAATGCAATTCTCATCATCAACCACGTCCCCATAGCCTTTTGGAAGCTTTTCCAAAAGTGTGCCATAAATCTGGGATCTCTATCTGACACTATGGACATCGGGCACTCCACAGAATGACAACTTCGTGATATACAACTTGTGCCCCTCCAAGGTCATCCAGATGTTCTGTAAATGTGCCGACTTCGTGAGCTCTGGCTCACTATCACCCATGCCTGTCATGTCTCCTACGGTGGTCCGTGGGCAAGCTAACAGTTGAGTTCATCGGATTTGCCCTGATCTTCCACTCAACCCACTTCATGTTTGTACTGAGTGTCTTCGCCACGCCCAGTCTCAACCCACACACGCGATGCAACCACCGGGAACAAACCCGATGCCTTCTTCATCCCGCTCCTTACTAGTAATCGGGCGACGCAGACTTATACATCTTCGTGCCACTTGATGCACAAGAATCTGAGCAATGGAACTCCCGAGGATCTCCTCTCTCGGGACTCATTGAACCTGGGAACCACTACCCATCCTCTATACCATATCTACCATCCGTGGTGATGTCGGTTTTCACACTGTGACTCGACTATACCCTGCATTCCCTGATGGACACTATCTCTCGTCTTGCCCCCGGGGACTTTGACTTCACGATTCGCAGGCTACAGCCATTAGACTCTAAAGTACCTCGAGCCGCTCAATCAGATCAGAGCCTAAACCGTCCCACTATATCTCAGCACCGCACTCCTGCGAGAAGCTACATTAGCTTCAAGACTCCCATGATTTTCTACTGAGGCATCAACCACCAGATCTTCCTTACTGTGTAGGTGCAATGTAGTGAAGCTCAATCTCCGTAAACTCCATCCACTTCTGCCTCTGATGTCGAGGTCCCAATTTACGAAGATATATCGACTTCAGCGTCCACACCCCAAACTGCTCTATCGTGAGCAGGCAGTGGCACCAAACTTTAAAGGCGAAGATTCACAAATTCCTAACCCCATGTCGTGGGGTAATTCCCGTCTAAGGCGGCCCTTCAACCGACTGAAACCATAAGCTACCACTCCTCCCGACTCGCATCGAACGCATCCCACTTTACTTCGAGGTGTCACAATACACCGGTATCTCCCGCCTCCCAGACCATCGATCAGAGCTTTGGGAGGCTTCCCATCTCTAACCCAGAATGCCTTCGAACAGGTCATTCCACTCCTCGAACCCGACCGCTGAGTCGGCCTCACATAGTGTCAAGCACGGAGAAATCCCTCGATGAACTTCCCTCAGAAGATCAATCCCAAGAAATCGTGGTATCTCAAGACTTTGGTCTCTCCCAACTCATCACAACCTCAACCTTCTCTGTGGTCCATCACATGCTCGTAAGCTCGACACCACGCATCTCTAAGAATCTCACCTCAAGAAGCCAAAACTTCGCGAATCTTTACCAACTTAATACAACCGATGGTCTCACAAGCTATGACGACCCTCAAACGATCCTCTCAGCTCTCCTGATCGGGCATCAAAATTGCAAGTCATCCATGAAGACCACTATAACCGATCCGCATAGGTCAAATACCCTACGATGAGGTCCATAATGTTTGCCGCGAATCAGGCCAATCCAGCGGCATCACCAGGAACTTAAATGCCCATACCGCATTCTAACACCGGTTCATGGATATCATTTCCTAACTCTCAACCTATATCCCCGCGCGAAGATCTATCTCGAAAGTAGACTTATCCCTCTCACCGACAAACAAGCCATCAATCCTCGTAAGAAGGGATACCGATGGATCGTGAACCCTATTCAACTCGTTTGCAATCAATGCACAAATAAGTGGTTTCGGCTCTTCTTCAGAACAGAACCGAGCGCCCTACGGTGAAGTGCTCGTCTAATGAAACCTCGCTCAAGAACTCCCAGACCGACCTCGGTGCCCTCGCAACTCCAACCTACGTGGTCATCCTATGTGAGTCATAGATCGCTACGCATCAGGTGTTCAATACGTGGTCTACAACCCTCTACGGTTGCATCCCGTGAGGCTCATCCCGAAACATCCTCATACCGCAACTACCCGAGGTAGATTTAAGTCCCGTCTCACTCTGCCCTTCCAAGCAGCGCCTGTTACCCAACCCATCAATCACTGTGCCATCTGAGTTTACACACTTTCACCCAGAAAATGACTCAGCTTCACTCCCGAAACGTAACACGAGTACCATTCGGTAACCCTCCTACGCTCACAATTAATGACGACTCGATATGCCGTCAGCTAGTCCATCCCAAGGATGACGTCGAACTCTGACATGTCCATGAACTTCAGGTCCACTGTGAGTAGAACTTCAGATCTATACAGAATCCGACATGTGTCAAATTTACACTAACCTAGTCATTAGGGAGTAACCCATACTAGGCTCCTCCCAAGGTCTCAACCTCTAAGCCCAATTCTTTCATAACTGAGGTAATGATGAATGAATGCGATGCACTGCTAACTAATATCTCGCCACAGGCGAGATAGCAAAAACGTATCTTATGACACTAATCACCTACCCACCTACTACTGTGGCACGCAGACAAGCCTCGATCCCCGATGTCCCGCCCGCTGCCTCAGCTCCGCCCAACCATGTTCTGGCCTGCCCAGCCAGATACGCCAAAAGACCCTAGGTCGACACTAAATTCCTCCGCCCACACACTGGGTGGGGCATAGGCCGCAACATCGCTGGCCCAGGCGCGCCCACTAATGACTGACTAAGGTGTCCCCTCGTCCCGGATCCTGAAATTTCCTGGACAATCTCGTCTAGATGTCCTGGCATCGCAATGGAAACATATCATCTGGCCCCGACGGCTTAGGAACACCGGTCTCGCTGCCCCGATAACCGCGCCTCGTCCCAAACACTCGAGAAGGTGTATTCTACTTCTTTCCGAACCGTAAGAAGGTCGATTCTCCTCTTCTCACTAATTCCGCAGCCTCGACACCTGCATCCTCTATTCCTCCCTACGGGTCATACCGCCCGACCATGTAGTCCATGTCACGTGGGAGAAGTCCTAGCCAATCTTGCCCCAAATGACAACTTCAGCCCATTCTCAAACTCTCCTACCTCGCCATATCCGTGGGCCACGTAGAGTCATCGTGAAAAAACGGGCTAACTCGTGAATTTGCCCACATACTCCATCACCGGTCATCGTCCTACTTTAGCTCTAGGAACTCCCCGGGCCTCAGATACCTACCGTGGTCGGAAGTACTACCATGAAGAGCTCATGGAAATTTGCTCAAGTCATTGCCTCTAAGTCTCTAGAGGTCTTAACCTAGTCCCACCATACTTAGGACTCACCCTCTAACTGGAATGCAGCTAGCCTAATCCAGGTTGCATCGAAGGTGATCTCTATGGCCTCCAATATCTTCTTGATCTACCGGGACCAATGGTCTGCCACCATCGGATCCCCTCCCCCTGTGAATGTCGGAGGATGATGCGTCTTAAACCTTTGGAGGCTACTAGGACCTCCTTAATCCCCAGTCGCACTAGCCTGCAGCGATGGCGCAATGTCAGCTTCACAAATTTCACAGCGCTTCGTTAAGACTCAGGACCACCTCTACGCCCCCGTCCTCGACTTGCCATCTACACATGTCAAATGGCAATAAGTCATTAAATTTCTATCTCAGTTTAACTAGTAGTGCACATGCCAACTACTAATAGACTTAGTCATCATGAACTAGCCCGTTCATCACCTTTTCTTGTAAGGGTGCTAGCTTGCCAACCACTAATACAATTGATCCAAGTTCCATTTTTTTTTTCATACAATTTATAACACCCAATCACACATGTTAAGCACAAAACATGCACCTATAGTATATATCAATTCACAAAATGTACAATGAATGCATGATCTAAACCCGTGCCCCATAGAGTCCTAGGTATTTCTGTACCTAAGCTCTGATATCAAGCTATGAAGCTGGTATCATGACCCAACTTATGGATACCCAAACCCAAGCTCCTTAGGTATTCGTACACCTAAGCTCGGATACCAAGCTTTGACACCCCAAATCATGGGGATCATGTTCATACTCTTTTTTTTTTTTTTTTTTAGAACAATGCCCATGAATGGGCGGTAAGAGCATCAGAATTTCAATTCATTCAGACAAATCTAGTGCGCAGTTACAAGATAATACGCAGCACCGAGATCGCTGCGTACTCCGCTAGGCGCGTACTCGGCCTCGACATCGGCGAAGAACTCGCCCCGCTGCCATATTCAAAAGATCGTGGTCACGACACTAACGAGCCAACCCCGCTGCGGATGTGGAAAAATTATGTCGCGGCTGCATTTCACCCACCTGAAAGCCAGCCACGCCACGACAAAGTCATGTCGCTGACACGAACCAACCCACGGCAAAGATTTCACCGCTGGCGACACCAAAACCCAGCTGCCCAAGCCCTATCGCGACCCTAAAAACCCCTGTCGTGACGCAAGGTGAGCCAACTCTGTCGCAACAGAGGATTCTCTATCGCGACAGAGAACCGAAGGAGGTCTACCGCGACAACCTTCCCTGGCACGCCTACGCGCGTGAGAGTCCTTGACCCAGGCGTGACAAAGGCAGCCACAGGCACTCCGCGCCTTCTCCCTTCCAACACTACTCAGAAGGCCACGACATAAAACCAGGAATGTAAAAGAGCCCACCCCGTTTGATCCCCTACACTATTTTTTTTTTTTTTTCGCTCAAAGATACTATAAAATCAACATAAATTCATTTTATTACTAATAAAGGCCACTAGAACTTGGAAAACTTGCCAAAATGTATTTATCATACAAAACGAGTTTAATTACAACTCTTTGTTCTTTATACAATATAGAAATGGGGATTTTCTACCTAGAATTTATACAATACAAAAATAAGGCCTAATCTGGCCTGTACTTCGCCACTAAGGCCTCGGATGAGCTTTGTCGCCCGATGCACCTCCAGTATCTAAAATTATTTTCCCACGAAGGGGTGAGAAATTCCCAGTAGTTGAATATTTTCCTACATGGGTTACTCCCCTCCTAAGTGCTCATGCAATGGCAAACACGCACATTCAAGTAAAATTATGCACATTCCTACTCGAATGTCTACATAAGTCATCCAGCGCCTCGAGTCCTCAATCGACTCCCTCACACAGCATTTGCAATGTATTTAGAAAAATTATTTTCAAAAACAAAGATATATTTGTTTTCGTGGACAACCCTTCGATATCAATTTGACATACTTCGAGCAAATAGTTATGCGGACAACCCTCCGATATATCAGAGGGATGATACCCATAAATAATTTGCTGGTCAACCCTCCGATATAAATCTCCAAAAACTATGTCACGACTCTACACCTAATATTCTACTTGGGCCCTGCATATGAAATGCAATATGCCATTTTCATAAAATTCATGTTAATATATCATACATGCATATACTAACATAATTTACACACAATTAACATGTTATTAATCTTTAGCAATAACACCAAAAATAGCACACATGAGTCAATCAACAGTCCGACAATCAGTCTCGGAATTGCCCAAAACAACTTCATACCTCTAGTCTTGACCTGTCCAAAACAATCTGTAAATCCTGAAGACTCAAATCCCGCCTGGGATTCAGAACGCACGCCTATCGCGCCACAAACACCCTAACCATTCTGACGGTTCTACTTCAATGATTAAACTGGCAGAGAAAAAACCCCACTCTCTCGAGGTTTGTCAAAAACTCCCGATTCCGGCTGTCCCGACGCGAGCCTCTCACGTATGATTAACTTTCCCTCTCATACTTAAAACTCCGATCCGATCGCCATGAAATTTAGCGATAAGGTAGAGCTTATCTCTCTAAGCTCTCTCTTTCTTTCCCTCTCATCTCCCTTTCTTTTTCCCCCTCTCTCCCCATCCCACTAGTACGTCCAAGATGGGTCAAGTGGGATGTCCTCTCATGCCATGTGTCATCACCTATCGCCCTCTATTTCCTTATCTCTTTATCCATCCACCTTGGATTTCTCTTATCTCCTTATCCATCCACCTCGATTTCTTCAATCAATGCTGCTGACATCTCCTACGCCCCACTCGAGCTCTTGTTCGAGATATTCCCCGCACTGACACTTACACACCGCGAGCCACTCATCACGTGGGGCCAAATGTCCCGCGACTACCCTGCCTCGAAACAGAACCCGACCGTCTCTGACCGATGAAATTTGATTCCTAGAACAGATTTCTGCAAGACGATTTCAACTACAAGACCGCTTTGTCATCCGAGATTTAGAAAATTCAGATTTTGGATTAAATTACCGCTTTTATTCTTCTTCAAAATTGATTTTCTCAGTTTTACACTATACATGGGATGTTACATATTGATACCGAATTATATTTATCATATCCTTTCCTTAAGCCATTATGAAATAATTTAGACATAATTAAAATACTATAATGTACCCTTTCATTTCACTGCATTTGATATTAATAGATAGACGAGGATAATATATCAATGTCCCAAAGTCATTCTCTTTCGAAAGTACTTAGAGAATAATTTCAAATAAATAAATCAATCCATGCTTAAGCACATAAAAATTAAAATCCATAATCCAAATTAATAAAGTCCTTTCACGGAATCCTCATCCCTATTCAAATGTATGGTCGCTATGATCGATTCCAAGGCCCGAAATAGTTATATTCCATAAGCACAATGTATGCATCTGTGCTGACTTCATTCCTGCCATGTTTAGTCATTCATGAGCATATATGATAATGATGATTGTCATTGTCTTCATAAATGATAAATGATGTAAACTAAGAGAAAATAATTATTAATTCATACTTATAAGATAATTATGTAATTTACCAACTGAGAAATGACGTTCCAAATAGAGTTTTAATGGATTGAAACAATTTTTTTTTTTTACCAAAAATGAAGTTTTAAATAAACATTGTGTAGACCCCCAAGTTTTGTTATCGGGGGATGAGTTTTTTCTTTTGCGGATATTTGGAGTCCCACATTGAAAGTGAGAGAGAGAAGGAGACCCCTGTTCACAAAAAGGGAGAGTCTCCGACCCTTGATGAGAAAATTTTTGGGACAATGGGTCTCTAATTGAGGCTCAAATACTATAAGTTTTATTTATTTCAAGAGATGACGGATCATCTCCTCAAAATAAAAGAGTCTCAAAACTCTGACAATTTAAAATTTTTAATAATTTGGGCTTAGAAATCCCAATTTTGAGAGGCAATCATGACTTTAAAGATGGAATCGGCTTGGGAGGCGACTCAGCCCAGGGAGCTATCCCTCTACCAGATAAGTTGCCTTGACTTTTTAGTTAGGAAATCTTTTTAATTTATTTTATTTTATTTTTAAATTTTTTATAGTTATTTTATTGTTTAATTAATTGTCTTGTACATCTATTTAATTTATTGTTTTCTTTAATTAGTCATTTAATAGATTTTTTTTTTTTTTCTGAGTACATTATTGACTTTTTTATTTTATAATTAGATTGATTGTTAATGCTTTTTGTTTAATAATTTAATTCCATTTTACTTAATTCATAAACTATCACTCCACCCTTAATTTATTCACAATTATCAAATTCCCAAATTTTTTTTCTAATTTGAATTTTTCAAGTTTCCAATTCTTAAATTACTAATCCTCACTTCAAAAAATCTGGCACCCTAATTTCAAAATTCAAGTCCTCAATTTCTAATTTCACGCCTAAGTTTCCAATTCCCAAATTACCAATTCTCACTGTTCAAGTACTCATAATTTCAAAATTCAGTCCTTCAATTTATGATATTTTGATAATTAGTTGGTGTAATCAAAAATATATTCCTAAACAGAAAATTCTTCCAACATGCCATGCACTGGTGTAATAGCAATGTATAACTTCTTACTTAATGTAATAGACATTAATTAAAACATAATTTACATAATACCTCTACTTAAGAAGAAGATGCTATATTATTGTACTAGTGCATATTGAAAGAATTTTTTTGCTGCATTAGGTTGTCTTGAAGTTCTTTCTACCTTATAATTACCTCACCATATAGTGCATGTAAACATAATTATCTCTATCTTTAATTATATTAATGAATATCTGGAATAAATAAATGCAGAGTTTGAAGTAGTAAATGGTGTAATAAAAATTGATATAACTATGTTTATATAAATACATACATACATATATATATATATATATATATATATATATATATATATATATATATATATATATTTCTTTGATCTCCCTTTGCATTTTTCTTCAAATTTTCTAGGAATTAGCCAAATCACAAAATGCTTATCATGTCTAACTCAAGTAGTTTTAAAAGGCAATGAATAGGAAAAGGAGTATTTTGAGTTCGTTCTAATTATAGCTTACTATATCAGAATTCAGCGCTTGGGTTTTTAAAAAAAAAAAACCAAACACAAAGTACATTTTTTCAATGATTTTAAATTAAAGCTATATCAGATATCAAATAAATAAATAAAGCTATACCAAAGTGGAAGAAGAAGTCTGGAAGAAGCTTACAGGTGCTAAAGCCATGAAGGGGGAATGGATTTGGGGTGGGTAAGAAGAGAGGGGAGATGGTGGCGGGTGAAGGATAGAGAATTGCCAGGCATGCATTCCCCGGTGCTCCATTCTGATCATCTAGTGACGATATAACAGCCTAACCCCACACTTCTTCACTGTTATGTAAATCTAGGCGACCGTTTATTAGATACGTGGAACCTGTCGTCGGCTTTCATTGAAATATATTGCCTGAGCACTCTTCCTGTTGTCCACAAACAAAACAAGCAGCCAATCCAATAAACTTGATGTTGCACCACCTATAAGGTAGCTCTATTTTACTAGTAATCCCATGCTCTGGTGGAGAACTGCCGGGAATGCGTTACCCCAGGAATAAGAGCATCATAAGAAGTAAGAACTAACTGGACCAAGGAAATGACCCTGCATCATGAAAACAAAAAACACTTGGCATGCACATATACAAAGAGAGAGATTCTAGGATAAGATTAATGAAGTGCAATCTATTCCATTTTATTTTTTTATTTTTTCTTAAGCAAACCAAATATGAATATATTGACATATAACCAAACAAATTGTTAAGTTAGATGATTCCAAATTCTGTCTAACTTGACCCGAAATGTTTTGTAGTTTGACATCATAAATTTTTATGTATTTTAGTGAAGGATCATGACCCACATCTTATCAGGATATGGGCCTATAAATATAGGTTGGACTTTTAGAGTTAGTGAGGGATTGAAGGTATTGTCGGCATTTTAAGGATCATGATTTTTACCCTAATAGTCTCAATACTCCGATACTCCATGTTTGTATGGGATTCTAAGGTATTGAAAGGTTTGAGAGATATTGTGTACATTCTATGTTTGTGATTTTCCTATTTTGAGTGGAATACTCCAATTATGTACCCATTTTGAGATAGTTGGATTTTTCTTTCTATGACCGAGGTTTTTCTCTATTCAGGGTTTCTAGCTAGGTAAATTTATTTGTTCTTTGTTCTCATCTTTTATTTCTTGTTGCCCATCTCTTTTTTTTTTTTTTTTTTTTCTTTAACACAAATATTCAGACACTAATAAAGAGAAACCTGTTTTGGATCCAGAAATTTCGGTATTAGCGCAACACTTGGTGTTATACCAATGCGGAGGTAGCTCTACTTTTATTGAAGATCCCATGCTCAAATTGGATGACCACATGGGTAAATTGTTGAGAAATCCATTATCTCAAACATAAATACATGATTAAAGTATAAGAGTATTGCCGTGATCACAAAACCCACATGCATTATGATGCTTCAATGCCTCAACCAAAACATGAGCATGAATACAGATAACCAAACAAATATTCAGACATGCGTAAAGAAAGAAACCTCTGGTGGATACATAAATTTCGGTATGGATGCAACAAGCTGAATTCCCTGTAGAATAACTTCCAGAACGTCAATCTGCCCATTCTCCACTATTCGGAAGCAATTAGAAATTTTGAAGATGATCCCTCCTGACATCTACACTCGATATGGCTCAAATGGATCTTTAAGCCTTTCTAACATCTTTGATGTATATGCCATTGATGGACATGAAAAGGTTTCCTGGGAGGTGCAATCATCACAATCTAGAGTTTCGATACTTGAAGAAGTCTGCAATGATCGAAGACTCTTGCAGTGATTCAGCATCAGCTTTCGGAGCTCAGAAAGTTGGATCAGAGGCTACTCAGGCATTTGTAATGAAACTGTTTCTGCTCAGATCCAAACTTTGCAAATGAGGATAACAAAGATCATAGATGCTCAAATCAGCTGAATTCCTGAGTAACAACAAAGAAGAATAAATATTTTTAGTATATTAAGCTAAATATGACATTACTACCCTTATACCCGGAGTGAAATATATTCCTTAAAGGTTTGACAAAAGAGTAATAGATGGAGGCACTCTTCGATTGCAGTTCCATCTGCATTTAGTTCTCTAAACATTAGGCTCCTAATTCATCGGGAAGTTTTCCAGTTTTGAGCAACCAGAGAGTTTAAGAGTCTGAAGGAGATGTGAAGCACAAATCGCTGTGAAGATTTGCAAGTTTGTCACAATTTTCTAGATTCACCAGTAAAACAATCCCATTTAGATGTTCAATTGATGAACTCTGATAGCAGTCCCATCTAAATAAAGCTCTGATAAATTTCCCATTTCCCCTTGGACCTCTGGAAATTTTTTTAGTTTTGAGCAGCCTGAGAGTAAGAATCTGAAGAGACTCCATATGAATGCTGCTTGGGACTATTGAGCATCTTGCAGCCTTCTAAATTCAGGAAAATAAGCTCCTTGAGAGCTCCAATGGAGGGGTGAACCTCAACCAAACTTGTACAACCATTGAGGATTAGTCTCCTGAGTTTCGGGGTCCTGGAGAAGTCTGGAGTCTTGGTTAAATGTTGGGAGTGGCAGAGCTTGATGAATTTCAACTTCTCGAATGGCTGTCAGGAAGAAAGGTTAGAATGTACAAATACACTGATGAGTTTTGTGAGGGTTCAAAGATTAAAAAAAATGCAAATAAAGAACTGTATCTATACCTTGTTTCCTTTCCATAATTGTGCAAGCTGACTAGAACACATGTTGAACTCAACAAGCTTCCTCTGATAAATTTTCGGAAGGTCTTCAAAGGCATCCATGCTAATGGAGAGATCTTAAGTCGTCGGACAGAAATTCCCGGCAGCTCTGCAATCCACAACCACTATACCCATGGTTTCTCCATTTCCAGTCATCACCCTTAGCTAATAACTCTTCCAAGGCAAATATTCAGAGCTTCCATAAGATTCATTAATTACAGAATCTGCAATCTTAGATTGATACAAGTCTAGATATGCCTTCACTTTTGAGTTCCCAAAAATTCTAACCAAAAGCAGAGTACAGATGAAAGTAAATGGAAAAAATTTGAAAAAGGAAGATGCATCATATTTTATTAAAAAAAAAAGCGAAAAGCCTAATGACAACAAACTAACTACTTTCTATCTTCTTCCCCTTTTTAAGTGTTGTTGGAGAAATGAAGTTAAACACATTAAATAAATTATTTTATATGGTAGCAATTACTATAATGTTAGTAGAATTATATAAAATTGTGAGTTCTTAAAAGAAGTGGAGTAATAGGGCATGTTTCGTTCTTGTTTTTGAAAATATAGATAACACCTTTTTGGTGTTTCCTAGAAACTATTCTTGTTCTCTGGATTTAGTGTTTCCTGTGTTCTCCATGTTTTTCAATGTTTTCTGTTGTTTTCCTCGTTCTCCTTGTCTTTAAGAATAGAAAACAGTTTTAAAAAACAAGAAGCAAACAAACCCAGAGTCACCAAACTTACACAATTTGTCTTACCATATTTGTTGTCAAGACATGATTGACATCGTCATTAGACAAGAGTTGGGCTATGTTTGTCGTTGCCTTTAACATATTCTTGACGACGACTTCCCAACCCCATTTCCTTTCAGAAGAATCACGCATGCATAACTAATTTTTTCGAAGGCGATGAAATGACTTATCCATAAGACTTCTTATTCCGTTGTCGAAGAAGAAACAACCTGGCTTCAGTATTTCTCTAACTAAGTCTTTGTCATGCCCTTTCAGAGAAGAATGCAATGTCAAGAACATATCCTTTCATTATCATTTGATCCATGGAAACTTGTTTTGAAACTCTAACGAAGTCTTTGTCATGCTCCTTTGTAAGAATGCAAATGTCAAGAAATATATCCCTTTTCATTATCATTTGATCCATGGAAACTTGTTTGAAAGCACTACGAACTTCTTGTCGGGAAATCGCTTTAGTTTATTCACCTCGCTCTCTTCCATTCAAACATGCTCTTTCCATAAAGAAAGGAACCTAAGACTTTAAGGGCTAAGGGAACCCCTTTAGCATAAGATAATGCATTATCACATAGCATTTTAAAATCTTCTATAGGACACTTTTTTCTAAAGGCATAATGGCAAAAGAACTCATGAGCTTCATTATGCTTTAATTCCTCAACTTTATATATCGTGATCCACTACGATCACAAATATTTGTCTCTACTTGTTATGATAATTCGACTTCCAGGACCAAACCAGTCATGATTTCCTGCTAAATCTTTTATTTGTTGCTCGCAATTGCCATCATCAAGAACAATGAGGACCTTCATGTACCGTAGTCTATCCTTTACAATACTCATTCCTCTACTAAAAATTCTTTGTTTAGATTTCATCTCAAATTTGGTAAAAGGACATTTTTAAACACTGAATCATTTTTGAGATTTTTCTCTAACATTTGAAAGAAAGCAACAACCTGATTTTTGAAGCTTTGACCAAAACTATGCCCGAAAAATCGAGTAATCGAAATATCGCCAATAATGGCGACAAACACAAGATATAGCCCTGATATTACAATCGACATAACTGAAATTTCCGTCCTTGAATAAAACTACAACTAATTCAAAAGTCGAGCTAATAAAAATAGAAAGTAAAAGTTCAATCTATATTTTTGTTGGCAACCCATAAAAGTACTAGAAATTTTTTTTTTTTTTTTTTAATCGAAGTAAAGGTGACCTAAAAGCATATTAAAAAGGAATCACTTTGAATGAGGAGGCATGATAGAGATGGAATGAGAGCTTCTTCAACTACAACCACATTTAAACTTTTCTCTGAAATATGGAGAAATCAAAGTATTTTTCAAAAAATTTGTTCATGTAATATCATAATAAATTTATTTAAGAAATTAATTGAACGAAAAATCGATGGTCAATAAAATATTAGGAAAATTAGTATTAAAATCATAAACTTTCATGACTTTTACATTTTAATCCTGAACAAAAAGCTTGTTGTTTGAATATAGACACTTTCATAAATTTTGTTTTTATAACCTGTCAGTACACGAACATGTACCATGTCCATCAGACACGACGCTTTAATGCTAAACTACAATTAAAATGAAAGTTGATATAAAACAAAACTCATGAAAGTGGCTACATTTAAAAGAAATTTGAAGTTCGGGATTTAAATAGATTTAAACATAAAAGTCATGAAAGTTCAAGATTTAATAATAATAAAGAATTTCCTAAAATATTTGCAAAGCCAAAGTTTAATTGCCAAAGGTTTGAAGGAGTATGAGAAGGTCTCGAAAGAAGCTTTGGCTGTGGGAGCACAAGAGATGGCGATAGAGGGATCCACCAAGGAGCTAGAGAATCAATCACAAGCCCCTTCGGTGGTTTGGAGTCATCTCCGCAGCCGTGGTGCCAAGAGGACAAATCTACATCCTCCCTCTTTCGCCTTCCCCATACTAGACGAACTCCCACATTTTTTACTGCGCTATCGGAAACATCAACTCAATGAAGCCACCATGTCCTCGCCCTCGAACCAATAATGGGCACCGGTCTCTAGTCCAGCAAGAGATTTATACCCAAACAATGTGTGATCCGACTCCACAACTGAGTCCTTCAGTGAAACATACAATGAGAGTCAAGGTCGTTGCAATACACAATAATCACTATTCGCAGCAAACTAAGCCAAGATGTGAAGAATTTCAGAATCACCAATTTCGCAACCATCATTCCGGCATTTTATACGATCAATAGCCCTCTAAGTTGAGAACAACACAAAAGCCAATCCCATCAACTTGGTATTATACCAATGTGGTGGCAGCTCTATATTTACAGAACACCCTACATTCTGATGGCTGAATCACTTTGGAATTCTACTTCCAGGAATAATGGCATTATATCTGCTAATTGGAATGGTGGACTTCAGATCATGGAAATCATTGCTAGCATATGAGAAAATAGTATAGAACAAATATTCAATGCTTTTTTAAGAATTACTTTGTGGGATTACATCAACTTATAAGATTTCAAAAAATAAAATGAAAAATTAAGCAAATACATTTGTCTATGACATTCGTTTAAACATAAATTCGATATGTGAATTTTGGTATGGATTATATTACTGAAGGTCAGATTCCTCTATAATAGCCTACCAACATCACTACATTGAATCTCTCCTAGTCTGAAGCAATTAGAAAAATTAAACCTGACATCCCCCAACAGCTTTGATGTGTATGCACTTGATGAACATGAAAAGGTTTCCAAGGATTTGCAACTATGGGCATTTAAATTTCAATACCATGGAAGCTGCAATGATCAAGACACTCATAAAGATTCTATTCTCGAGACTCGTGAGTCGAAAGTTCATTAAGGCTAGTAGCATGGTAATGAAATTGTTTCACAGATCTAACCTTCCTAACGAGGGTAAGCACCCAAGATCACGTGGGCACACTTTCCGACAGTCGCAACCACGAGACTTAACACTTTCAAGGAGTGTAAACCCAAGAAAGGCAATTAACCTACTCGTCAGGATGAGCGAAACGAGAAGAGTAGACTCTCGACTTTGATCGCCTCCTTACACCCTACTAATGATAATTTCGAAGGTTAGTCAAAAGAGAAATGAGAGGGTGGTACCCTCAGATAGCACTTCCATCCGCATTTAGCTCGGCAACATCAGAAGCTTCCTGAGTCACCCAGCAATTCCTTCACCCCGAGCAACCACTGAGATTAAGAGTCCGAAGAGATATCACCACAACGCTTTCTATCAGACTCAAGTTTTTACAATTCACGATCCAATAAAAACAAGCCTACTTAGACGCCCAATCGAGGAAGGCGCTTCTATTATACCACTCCCATCTAGAAAAACCCATCAAATTCTTCGTGTTTTCGATCTCCGAAGCTTCGAGTCCCGTGCGTATTGGAAAGAATGAGAGTTTTCATGACTTCAACTTAAAATGCTTCTGTGTAATGACTCAAGCCATCATAATGCATTGAATAAAGCAAGCCCAAACAGAGATTTTCAACTGAGGAGGGCAATCCTCGATCACACTCCTCAGAAAGAAAGCTCGCAGATTTTCCATATTCCCTCGGACCTCCTGGAAACTTTCAATTTTGAGCAGCCTAGAGAATAAAAAATTTGAAGAGACTCCATATGGATGTCGGTCGGTAGCTTCTCGAGTTTCTCAAGTGTTCTCTCTAAATCAAGGACAATAAGCTTCGAGAACTCCAATTGACGGGTGAACTCGACTCAAACTCACAGACAACCTTTGAGAATTAGTTTCAAGGCCTGGGCTCTAGAGAAGTCCGGAGTTTTGGTTAGATTTTGAGAGAGGGCAAAGCATGACAAATTTCAACTTATCAAATCGTCACAAAGAAGAGAGAAAAAGATATTTATTTAATGGATCAGAGGATCTCGGTTAAAGAAAAATGCATATAAATTTTACAATCATACCTTTTCCTTCCCACGCTTGCTTAAGCCGACTAGCACATAAGCTTCCAACAAGCTTTTCGTGATGGTAATTGAGAAGGGACTTCAAAGGGTATCCATGCCAATAAAGACTCACTCTAAGTTGTTAGGTAGAAATTGGGATCTCCAAGAAGTGCGCACTTTATTGTATAAATATTCCCTTCCCGTCCAAAACATCATAGAGGATAGGTTATTAACTCTTTTCCGATTGAATATTCCAAGCTTCTATCTATTAGTAAATCACAGATTTTCAGCAATCTTAATCTCTTCATCTTTACAAAGGCATCAATACTGAAGTTTAGCTCTTTTGATGTAGACAAATCATGAATATGCCTTCCAACTCCGTCTAAATTCCCTAACAACTCGTTATGTAGTATGAAATTAAAGTCAAAAAGTAGCAAAAGCACACACACACAAAGAAAAAGAAAGAAGATTGAAGTCTAGAGGTGACAAAACTAATTATATTTTTGCCTCTTTTCTTTTCTCATCCTTCTTTATTACTCCTATAATGCAAGGTAATCAGACAAAACTATGAGTTCTCGAATGAGATGGAGTAATATTCTCTTTAAACTTAGGCTTTCATCTAGAATTTTTAAACATGAACCAGGAAACTTTGATGCCTTAGTCTTGACTTATTTGTTGTTAAGATGATTGATGTCCCCATGAACCCTTAACTGCACGTCATGTGCACCCATTACCAACAATTTCCCAACCCATTAGAATAAATCATACATGCACAACTCATTCTCCTCGATATAGTTATGAGTGACTTGTCTTCAAGATTTCTTATTCCAATGCTGAAGAAGAAGCCACAACTGTCCGTAATTTCATCATCAAAATCTTTATCACGCTCCTGAGTAAGAACGCAATATCAAGAAATATATTCTGCTTCACTCATTTAACCCTTCAAAACTTGTTTTATAATAATATTTGTACTTCTTTGTCAGAATTGTTTGAGTTTTTCCAATTCACTCTTCCATTCATTTTTTACATACGTAGAAGAACCCAAACTTTGCTACAAAGGAGGCCTTTAGTATAATTGAGTGTACGTCATGATAGTTGCCAAAAAATCTTCCATACCATGCTTACGCCTCAGCAGCATGAGGCAAATAGCTTGCTTCCATCACCTGTCTAATTTCTTAGCTTCATATGTTGCATCCACTTTGACAAGTTAGTAAATGTCGATCTCTAGTTGTTATGATAATTCGACTTCCCAAACCAAACCAATTATGATCTCCTGCTAACTCCTCCATTTGTTGTCGTTGATCCACATCATCAAGAATAATAAGAACCTTCCTAGAGCAGAGCACATCCTTTATACAGTTGATTCCTTTATTCAAAAGTCTTGAACTTGGTGGATTCATTGCCTCAAAAATTCTGTGAGAGTTCATTCAGAATAAGGTAGACCAAATTTTTGTGATTGTTCTCTAACATTCAAAGAAAGCAACAACCTTCAAATTGAGTGTAGATATCATAAACAACTTCTTAGCAATGGATGTCTTAACACAAACATGCCCCAAATTCCTATCATCCGAACATCAAATGATCCAAGAGATAATAAGGAATCCATTGCCTCTATGCAAGACTCCAACTAGGCCATATTCATGTAGTTTTAAGATATGCCAACCAATTTATTCAAAATATCTCTAACAATTTCCTCAATAAGTTTAGATTCATGCCTGTCAAATTCGAGAACAACGAAAAAAAAGTAAGAATCCATAAACAGACAAAGAAAAAATAGTAAATATAAAAGTACTTAGATGCTACAACCTGGAAAATAAAATGTGTAATAAATCAAACTTAAAAAGATGTTGTTGAGATACGAAGCTACTGAGATAAGATGCTGTAAATCTGAGATACCATAATTAAGCTAGAGCCACGTTCAATATGGTATACTACAAAGTCTTAATGGTCATGATCTTCAAGGATTGAGAACTAGTGAGGATCAACATACATGGCATGTACAAATTTATCTATTTTCTTATAATTTTATATCAAGGGAAAATGGAACTCAACCATATACATCTCCGCTCTGAAGATAATGAGCTAATCACCCAAGAGAAAGGAAGAAACACATGTAATTGGAAAGAATTGCCCATCCCATGAACCCTATCCAGAATTCACTTCTTCCATTCTCATTTTTCAAACTCCTAAAACACCACTCGCCCATTCTCATCCATTTATTGCTCTCATAGAGTTTTGTCAGATGTCCAAGTGCACCACGCAGTTCTAACTCAACATTGAGAGAATTAAAAGGAGTAGCTGGGAGTTTCAAAAGAAACTTACCATGAACATCATACAACATGTGGCTGTAGGGTTCTCTCTCTCACTTCTCATTATGAGAAAAAATGAGGAGAATATGTCCTCTTCTCTCCTTTAATTTTTTAGAAAGAATTCCATCTATCAATCATTTCCTCGAATTTCTTCTTCAGAAAGTATGAGAGTTAAGGTACTTATGTTGTGACAACAAAATGATTCTACACGTGCTCCATTCATGACTTGAAACCAGAGTTTTTTTCAGTGAAATAACAAAGACAAGGATCCTTGAGCATCTAGAAGTTAACCCAAAATCCTTTATTTTTTCCTATGTCTTCTACCAAAATTGAGCATGTCATTCTCTAACCCAAAGAGTGAATGCCAGATGTTCCTGTGTCATTTCATCCAACTCTTTCTTTCACCCTCCTACATCTCACCTATCACCGATCACTTAAACTCTACTATTTTTCACTTTTTTTACAATAGTGATCTAAAAGCTTTTAAATCTCAAGGTTTTATGTTGTTGGAGTATGAATATAATGTGTAAACTCAACCTGATCAACCAAATGATATAACTCGTATATCCATTTCTCAGATATGCATATGTAAAAAAGAGTTCTTTTTTTATAATTCACCTTGCATCGGGTGATAACTCTAACATATATATCACATGATTAAGCGTAGCTCGTCTGTACTAATAGAAAAGAAGGAAACATACTACGATAGAAAGAATACCTATTTCGTGAATCCCATCCATAAATCAGGGCTAATCTCTAAGCAAGTTCTCCCTTTTTTTTTTTTTTGATGAGTAAATGCAATTTATTAAACACAAAAGAAGACCCAAGGGAGGCCCACAAGTAAGGGACCCTCAAAGGGGAACAAGGAAAACAAGAAAACCCACCACCCCTCACTTACACCCCAACCAAGTCAAAAATCAACTAACAGATCTGGGGACCTATTAGTCAAGCAACATATTTGTACTGCACTAATAATTACAAAGGAATAAGGCCTCATCCTCTCGGGAGTCAAGTTCTCCTCATTTTCAAAAGCAATGTTATTTCTTTCACGCCAATTCAAAACAATGTTGGGGTGGGCGCCACATCCAAGCCTCTTCCGTCTTCCCACACAGAGCCACGCCTACGAGATAGAGGGTTTTCTCAAACCGACTTAGTGGAACACCCAATTCACCCCCAAAATCGCCAAGAGAAGATCCTATAACAACCTAGCCACAGACGTTGTAATAACAAATGATCAATCGTTTCTTCATCCTTCCCACAAGAGGAAACATCTATCACAGCTCTTCCCTGCTTTTTAATTTGATCAAGAGTCAACACCTTTCCCCAAGAAGCTTCCTAAGAAAAAACTCATCTCGTTGGAACCCACTACTCCAAATAAGCCGGTGGGGAAAACAATAAATCGAATTTGACCCAAACAAAAAGCTTATGGAAAGTTTCAATCGAAAACACCCATCTTTAAATTCCTCTCATAAGCATCAAATCATCTTGTCTGGGAAAATCTCTTTTTATCTTAGTCGAGAAGATTTCAATCTCCTCCACTTCCCAATCATTAAAAGGTCTGACAAAAACAAAGAGTCCAAACCCCACCTCACATGAAGGTTCTACTACATCACTACAGAGACCTCTTTTATTAGCCGCATGGTAAAAAGTGGCGGATAAGGTAGTCAAAAGGCCTCTTCCCACTCCAAGCATCCTTCCAAAAGCGAAGACTCCTTCCATTCCCAGAGAAAGGAAGAAAGGTAGATGTTGTCCCATCTCTTTCTAATCTCCTGCACTTAACTATAAGCATCCCTCGAATTATTCGGGAAAGCACCAACCACCTCTTCTCCCCAAACTCTCCATCGAATGACATTTCTCCGTATAGATTCTCCTCATTTGCGAACCAAATCCATTTACACAACAGGCCTTTGTTTAAAATAAACAGGCTCTAATAATACCTGGGGACTCATTTTTCTCGTCTAACAACCGGTCGACCACTTCACAAGACGAGGTTTTTTCTCTCCAAATTGCCACCTCCCAAAGAAAGTCTCTCAATTTGTTCAAGGCGCACCCAACCCGTCTAGGCATCCTCGAAAAAGACATAAAGTATAAGTATGGGTAAGCTCGATAGAGTACTACGGATAAGAGTGATCCTCCCGCCTTTAGATATATATTGTCTCTTCCACAAAGCCAATCTCTTCCTAAACCTTTCTTCAATGCCATCCCAAACCGAACCGAAGTTGGTGAGGGCTCCTGTGCTGAAGGCCTAAATAGGGACGACAAGAATCGCCCAACTCCGTGACCCCACTCTCGCGGCCATCGAATCCACTTCAACGCCTCTACCAAATAATTTCTCGCTTGCTCAAATTCTTATCCTCAAGCCGATAGACCTCAAACCACATCAACAAATCAACTTAGGTGTGTGCAAGTCATTTTGATCTCGCCTTGCAAAACGTATGGGTATCACTCGCATACAACAAATGGGAAACCACCATACCTCTCCGTTTCTTCTCCCTATATGCTGAAATGATAGGAAGCTCCCTTGAATGTGTCAACGAGGCCACTACTTCCATCCCTAACACAAAGAGATAAGGAGAAAGAGGATCTCGGCCTTAGACCCCTGAGAACCCTAAGAAACCAGAGGGTCCCATTCACCAACACCGAGAACCGCCGGTCAGAGATGCACCATTTAACTAGCTTAACCATTTCCTCCCAAAGCCCATTTTTCCATGACACCAAGTAAGAAATTCCAATCTAGATGATCATATGCTTTCGATATCTAGCTTAAAATAAGCCTCTTTCTCCTTTCTTTTCAATAAATCGTCACAAATTTCAAGTAGCAATTAACACCGTGATCTAAAATTTGTTCCTCCATTAAACGCAGATTTTCAGGTCGTTGACACTACTTGTCCAACCACTCTTTTCAACCTGTTAGCAAGCACCTTCGCCAAAACTTTATATAAACCGCCCACTAAGCTAATGGGTCTAAAGTCTTTAATATCCACCGCATTCTTTTAGGGATCAAACCAAAAGGTAGAATTTAGGTTTCTCACGAACTTATTATGCTCAAAGAAGTCCTAAAGAACTCCATGACCTCCTTCACAAAAATCCCAAATAAAATGCCCAAAAAGCTATAGAAAGCTTATCTGGGTCCGGGTTTATCCCCATTCAAGTTTGATAACGCCAAAACCTCTCTACCTGTAAAAGGGACTTCAAGACCTGTCTACGCCTACCAGTTCTTTCGTTCAGGACCAAAGACTAGGCGCCATCCTCCAGGATCGAAGAGAGCGCCGAAGAGGTCACACTTCCTCTTTTGGCTAAGCCTCATCTTCAAACCAGTTTCCATTTACTCTGACCTTTTTTATACAATTTCTTCTCCTATGAGAATTAGCCATCCTATGGAAGAAACTAGTATTCTTGTCTCCCTCCTTGAGCCAGAGTTCTCTGGATTTTTGCCTCCAAGAAACTTCCTCTAAAAGGGACCAGTATTTATAATCCTCCCTAGCCAAGTTTCTTACCTCCGTTTCCTCTACAGTCAACAAAGAGTCATTCTCCTTCTCATCCCAAGAGGGTCACTCTAATTGCTTCACTTTCTTTACTTCCAACTCTACCAAACACCTCTATTCCATGTTTTGAGAAAGCCTTCAAAGCTTTCGCTTTTTCTCGCAGAACAAAACTGGCAAGAACCACTGGAAATCATGCCTCGCTACCCAAATTCTTCAATAACCTCAAGCCATCAACCCTAACCACATGACTTCAAACCCGGGAAGGTGGCTGGACCCTTTCTAATGCCACCCGATCTAACAAAATGGGACAATGGTCAGAAATTGGTCTAGGCAAGGTAGACTGAGTAACACCACTAAAATAGCTCTCCCAATCATTAGAAACCAAAAAACGATCAATTCTGGACATTGAACAATTATTCCTTCCTCCCCGCCAAGTAAAGGGACCTCAAGGGAATATCTCTCAAGCCCAAATCTTCTATGATTTCTAAAATCTTCTCATAGAGTTGCACACTCTCCCACCCCTCTCGCCTCCTGTGGAAACTAACCATATCAAATCCCCACCACGCACTGCCCATTCCATAAGCCTCCAACAAAGACCCAATTCCTCCCAAAAACTCCCTTTACTATCCACACAGGCCATAAACCCCAGAGAACATCCACTGGAAGCCATCTGTACAATTTCTAAAACAGTAAGAGACTGAGAAGATCCCAGTTTCCATATCAACCAGCTCCACAACTCTCTTATCCCAAAAGACAAGGATTCCCCCACAAGCATCTCCGTGATCCACCTGCTCCTCAATCTAGGAACCTTCCCACAATCTGCATCGCTTCACCAACCCACCACTCATACTGGACTCGTCTCCCGTAAACAAACTATATCCACCTTTTTCGAATTCTAATGAAGGCTTTCGTGACCTTTCTTTATCCCGGTTATTAACCCCCTAACATTCCACGACATAATCTTCGGCCACATCGAGTTTTTGTGTCGTGATTTCCTTTTTGTCTTACCTGACCTTTTTCATACCACCGCCCCTTTGTACTTAGCGGTGGCCTCAACTTAAGCTCCCGCTCACATCTAGAACGACCTCACGCTCTTTCGCCTCATTCGTTCCTGTCCGCCAATCTCCTCAAAAGAGCTAAAATCTCCCACTCATGTCCTTTGTCGGTAGCTTCAAATACTACTAAATTTAACCATACAACTTTCTTCCTAAATTTCATATCTTTCCTCCAAATCTACCGGAAATTTCGCCTACACAACTTCCATCGTGGAGCCTTCATTAGCTGCTCTCACTGGCCATTCGTATCAACCATACACCAATGGCCAACTCTGTCTTCCACATCATCCGAGCCCCCACGCCTGAATAATCCCCCGGAAGGAGGACCCGACCAAAAACAGAAAGGGGAAGAAGAGAATTCGTCCCGCCGTCGAGGTCAACCACTCTATCTCAGCAGCTCCTTACTCCTCACGCCCTTCTGATCCCAAACACCTAAAGGAGAGACTCAGAGAGAGAAAACCCCTTATCCGTGGTTTTATCAAAAACCCTCCGACGACAAAGGGATCCCACTTCTATTATCTTCAGATCATTAACCTCAGCTGATCGGGAATGCAGCCTCCTCTCTTCCTTATCCTTTCCCTTTCGTTCATACAAAACCTCCCCTCACTCAAAGACTATATCCTTACTTTTCCTGAAGAAAGAGAAAAGAAGGAGAATCAAAGGAGGAAGATAACTCACTGGGCCCCCTCGAGATATAAGAGCGCACTCCGGACCCTTCTTCTTCCCTCAACATCTCATCCGTAAGCTTGGTTTCCTCCCGACGCACTCCACTCCTTGAAATCGTGGATTTCCACTTGAAAAACCCGCCTCGGAGTCGCAGCAGCCAGGATGTCCAAAGAAGAAGAAGAAGCAGGGGGACGCCCGTCCGTCCCTGCACCTCCTTCTCGCGCCAACAGATTTGTACTGTGCCTGTGGCTTTTGGCTTCCCATCCAAATAAAGGCCCCGTTTAAAGAGTGGCTTCGGCCAAAAGGTGGGCTTCTGGTCCTTTTCCAAAGTCTTTTCCTCAGATACTGGCTTCAAATGGGCTGCCAATTTTTTCTGAGACTCTTTTTCATTCTTTGCAGAATCTTTTAGCCCATCTCGATCGGGACTTCATCCATCTCCCGCTCCTTCCCAATATGCCCCTTTCTTTCTTTAATTCAAGCCCAGCTCAAATCGAACTAACCCTGGCAAACACTTCCGCCTCTCTCTTCCCTACTTCCGTCCTCCCCTTCCCTACGCAGCGCCACACTTCGCTGATACTCAAACAACAAAGAAGTACTCTTCACGCCTTTACGTCAACGCAATACCGACGACACGTTGTCTCGCCCTGACCGAATCTCCCTATCACTCCAGAACACGCCCTTCCGTACCCATCTTCCCATTGTCCCCGCCTCTAACACACCCAGCCTCTCTTCCGTTTTTCGGGCCACGCAGACCACCACGTGAGATACATGCCGAACCTCCCCACCATAACTGATAGCAAAACAAGATGTTCCATCACCACTGGCACTCAAAGATCTCTTCTCTCCCGCCTTAACTGCACTTTGCCCACTGTAATCGGTGAAATTTTCTGCTTTCTAAATCCACAAAATTAAAACCCCAAAGAAGCCCCCTATTCTTTAAACATCTATGATTCCGAATCAAGAGACAAACCTACCAATTTTAACCCAAACCCTTCTTTCGCTGCAGAGATCCCACCTCGAAACAACCCAAATCCGGGCTTCCATCTCTCTATCATCGCATCCTATTTCAAAACTTCACCTCTCTTCAAAACTCTCTCAAATTTCTTCCTCGTTTCCTCAAATTCTAGCAGAAAGGTTCCACAAGAACTTTATACTTAGTTCTCAGAGTTCCACTGCAAGTTTCCCCATCTTCAAAGTGTCCATATTAAAGTGAAAATCTTCCTCTTCCCATTTCCAACTGCATCTGCTAGCTTGTTCTGTAATCAAGCACAACCCCAATTTCCATCCATAAAACATCTCCCTTCTTCCTCCTCATTCTTTTCGCGATCTTCACAAATCTCCCCCTTTCTCCCACTCGTACCTTTCTTCTTACATCCACCCTGCCCCCTTCAAAAAGTGAATTTTTTTTCTTTGAGGATGTGGTTACACCCAAAACTCTCAACTTTTCAAGCAAGAGAGTCCACCCCCTTTCAACCCTACTGTGGAACACTGCATTAACTTTTTTGCCTCCCAAATCCAAAACCGAGCATAGTACGTACTTCCCGCTCCATTTGTCTTTCTCCAAACAGAACCTTCTTCCATTTTCTCCCATCTTTGACAAACTTTTTTCACCTTCTCGCCTACAACAGATTCCTACCCCTTCTAATAAAGCTAAGACTACTTAAGCTAAGCCTTAATCCAAGAGGAGTAGCCTCGCTTCTTTTCCAGATAACCTCGTATTCAAGCACGACCACCTCCACCGAACATTCAAAGATCTTCGAACTAACGTAAACCGAAAGACTCATGGACTCGAAACCAACACCTTCGAATCCATGGCATAGCTGTTTGATCCTGGCTCTCAAGATTCAAGAAAGGAAGACGGTCTAAGAATGAACCGAAAAATCTCCAATAAAACTAAGGTAGGGTAAGCTTTTATAGTGACTGCCCCATCCGCTTACGCGGCCCGATACCCCGTAAAACCCTCCTACCAAGTTCCACGGGCAGATATACCGCCTGGGCCTCACCGCTGGAAGGTTTTTCTTTGGGAGGCACGCTCCACCTACGCAGTGGGACTCGAACTCGAGACCTCTCCTCCGAATACCTCACATTGCCACTAGACATCTTGCTCATCTGCTCATGCTTTGCAAATACCACATTGCCATCACCACTTTCTCCATCTTCCCCGTATCTGCTCATGCCTCAGAAATGCCCTCTCGCTAAACTCCCCGATTGATGTCTTACATGAGAGGGATCCACGCTATAGAAAACCTAGTATTTTACGTCCCATAACTTGACGCACTCAACAATCTCGCTAGCTCATCCGCATATTCAACCGAAACTTAGTCAGTTTCTGGAGAATATGATTACAAACCTCGATTCTCGAATGGCGTTTAAGAGCATCGAGATATCGCTCTCCCTCTCTAAGCTCTGGCCATCCATGAAAGTGTTGATTCCGCTTGACAGTCGGCAAAGATAAAGATGACGGCAGCACGTGTCCTCTCCTTCGAAACTAATGAAGACATCATACTTCCATTGATGGGTGGAAGAAGAAGAAGCCATTGTAGAAATGGAAGAAGATGAAACCTTTAGAAGTGATTTATGAGAAATTCTATTTATACCTTCTCTATTTCTTACACAATCATTAAAAACACATACAGAAAATACATATTTACCCCAACCCTAATATTTCTATTTTTCATTGTTTCTTCTTCTTATCTCTCTCGCACCCAACCCCTTTTTCCTTGCTTGCTTATGCTTATGACCCAACTCCCTTCTTCTCTAATTTTCGTTTCAGGTGAGAATGACGTTACAAAACAGAGAGAATGACGTTGCCTTGATCTTTACAACGGTGGAGAAGGAGGACGAGGATAGGTTCGTTTTTTTCGCATAATACACTTAATCCGGATTCGAAAATCCGGATATTATAAAAATATCCGGATATTGAAATCCGAGAATATGCCTAAGCATCGATGAATAAATCCGATTATACACAAAAATCCGGATAGCAAAATTATGTGGAGCATTGTTAGAAACGGATTTGACAAATATCCGTTAAATAGAACCTCACCATTTCAAACTGATTTTCATTGAACTGGATTTGAAAATCCCAAAGATGATGTCTCCATTTGGAAATCCGATTTTCTATGTTGTTCCCTGACGAAATCCTGAAGGTATGATGTTCCCCGGATTTGGAAATCCGGATTTTCTGTTGTTCATGTACAGCCAAGCTTGTGAAATATGAACTTGAATAAATCTATCACTTGCTTTTTCCCATAAAAAAGAAAGTTTCATGTGTTCAACTGAAGAAACTCCTTTTCATTGGTACTGGAAGTACAGCATTGTTATCCTGAGAATGGGTTTACTACAAAGACAAGATGTATGGAAACTAAAACAGGAAAGATTTGAACTAGTCTTGTCACAGATTTAATGATACAGGAATTGAGAAATCCGAGGTCCAAATTTTACTACTAAGTTTGGAAGAAAGTATTTGGCACTGTGGGAAACAATGCTGAAATATTCTTTGAAGATTACAGGAGAAGGGAAGGTTGTAAAACCTTCATTTGATGGGAGGAGCGGGGCATTTAAGTCCAACAAATTCCTCTTTAGACTCAAAGAAATCAGAATGCCTTAGCAGTGGACAGTGAACTTTCTATGAAAATCACAGGAACTGGGTAAAAATATTAATTTGTTTAATAAGTGTATTCAAATCTGGAATTTATTATGATCACCTACTCCTTTCTAATTTCTCAGTCCAACGTTTGTTCCCATGTGGTTTTGTGCTTAGTGAATTTCTTGCACTTTTCTTTGACTGTGGAATTTAACTATGTTGTGATATATGGAATGTGAGTTTATAGACGATTTTTCCAACAATATTTTTCCTCCCTTCTTTTTAGGTTCATCCAGAAGGGAAGTATGTTGTTGATATTGATAAGAATATAGACATCACTAAGATCACACCTTCAACCCGAGTTGCTCTTCGGAATGACAGCTATGTGCTTCACTTGGTATTGCCCAGTAAAGTAGATCCACTGGTAAACCTTATGAAAGTTGAAAAGGTTCCAGATTCTACATATGATATGATTGGTGGCCTTGATCAGCAAATCAAAGAGATAAAGGAGGTGTTTTATATGAAAGCTTTCTCATGATATGGAAGCCTTGAATCGAAAAGGCACTGAATCGAAAACGCGATTGTCTATTTAAGATAATCGTGAAGTTAACTAGTAATGATGATTAGAGATAAAGGTTTTGTGGATTTCATAATCATCAAGCAGCTAGTAATTATATTTTAAACATAAAAGTCTAACAACTAATACATAAACATAAACTAAGTCTTTCTTCAACGAACATATACAAAGGGTAGATCGGTAGAACTGAAGTGTGTGCCGATGATCCGCTACAGCCGGAGGAGCAAATCACACCGGAGGAGGAGGAACTATCGGGTGGTGGAGGATCGTTTGATGGTCATGAGGATAGACAAAAGTGGGAGGCTAAAAATGGACGCTGTGAAAGGTGATGGAGGCCAGAGACAAGCCCCATCCGACCTGCCAAGTATATGCGCCTCGTCTGCACCCTAAAAATGATCGAGACTCTCGCTCTCTTCCCGTATATCACATGCCCCACTCAATTTCAATGGTGCTCGATCCTACAATATAAAATGGCAAATAAATTATAATTCAAGCTACGTAACTAAAATTAACATAAAAATATATATATAGATACAACTTTCGACAATGATCGTTTAATTCCTCCACCATATCTTCGCCGCAACATGGTCGTGAAAACTCCGCGCACAGATCCATCAATAAATTCCAGAACACCCCCCGCACCTCCCGCCTCATCCCTATATCGAGGACGCTCAACCCGATCTCGATCAACAAGGCCCAACATCTCTCAATCGCACTCGTCGTCTACGCTCCGATCCAGTAGGTCGTCTGCGAGGTGCACTAGATGTATATCCTCCTCGAGTACGTGGTGGCATATCTATTTCAAAGAAAATAAACATTGATAACTTAAATTAATATAATCATACTCATAATCATAAATATGAGTATTATGATATAATTTTTTTCCTTTTTAAATGTGAAATACAAATATTTCACTAGTATGAGGCAAATAAATACCAAAGAAAAATATGAGTGTTCTTCCTGCGTAACCACTAGTAACCTACAAGTGAGAAAAATGATATACTTACATACAAGGAAATACACAACTAAAAGTAGTTTTACCTATCAAATAAATAAATAACACAACTAAAAATTAGTTACAAATTACTACTAAAACATAAACCCAGAGGTAGAAAATCCTCTATGGAAGAGATCAAC